>JAQMCX010000058.1:4769102-4782037 GCA_029814765.1 Acanthurus leucopareius | reverse complement strand
TTGACTACTCGCCCCCCCACCCCCACACTCCCCCACCCCCCCTCACACACACACACACACACACACACACACACACACACACACACACACACACACAGGCACACACACTAACACTCACTCAGAATTACCATCTTATTTTTAGCTCACCCTGCCCCAAATCTGTCGTCATAGAATCTGGTTCAAGGTAAGTTCTCAGTGCTCAGGACAACTGCTGATCTAGAATCAGTGAGTCAGATGGCGGGCTGTTGCTATATAATGATATTTACCAGCAAGTGTAGAGTTTCTTTTTATCAACAACAAACACTAAACTCACTGATATCTCAGTTTGGAAATGTATGAATGTGACACCATTGGCGAAGAAACAAACCCACAGAGGCACACTGTGGAACTGTGTCTGTGCATCTGGTAGTAACGTTCAAAAATACAAGTTCACGCTTTATGTGTGTTGTTATTTCATGAATATTGAACAAAATGTGTGATCTAGTGTGTGCATGAGTGAAACATTACATACCAACTGATGCAGGCATCTCCCCCCACTGCAGCACTGTATCCTTGGTGATGCGGCCGTATGTGTCGATGTAGACGCCCTCATCTTCATAACAAACCAAAACCTCTGTTCCAGCGCTGTTTGGCAAAATGATGATGGCATGGGGATGAATAGAGCCCTGAATCTATGAAACAAACACAAACAACACGTCATTTAAACATTTTATGAATTAAATTGCGCATCTTGATTGAAAGTAGTAGAAAAACTCTATGATGCGTTGTCACTCTGTCAACTGTCTGACAGACTTTTTTTGCGATTTTCTGGCATTTTCTTTTGTTCGTACAACCAAAGATTCAACTCTTGAGTCAGATTCAGCTCTCCACCATTTTGACTCACAAAAGTTTAGGAAATGGAAAGATACACTACTACAAAGCATGTTAACAACTGGGCAAGAGTTTTGAAAAGATAAATACCAAAACATTTCAAAGATTTACGGATTAGATTTTCTATGTTGACAAATAAAGAGGGATGTAGATCATCTTTCAAAGATGAGGTTTCATCAGTGAAGTGCCGTTCATGACTGACTGGTTTCCATAAAATTCCGTAGCATTGCGCAGCAGGCGACAAACTGGGAAACAGGCAAAGTATAAGCAAACTTTTTTTTGCACAAAAACACTTCTGCAACTCTAATCTAACAGACTTCTAATCTTACAAGCTCTATCTTATTATAAAAAAATTCTATACGCAGTTTAGAGACATCTCAGACCGGTTCAAAGACATTATCTAACCAGTTCAAAAGTATTTCTCTAACCAGTTCAGGATCCCATCTAACTTAAACCTAAACATTTATTGAATAATGTTGCAGTGTTTTTTACAGGTCAGAAAACCTTAACACATCACACTTAACTAGCCAGTTACAGAAGTGCTAATTTATACTGTTTGGAAACATTCACCTGACCACAAACATCTATTTAACCATTTTGTACCCCCCCCTCCCCAAAAAAAAAAAAAAAAAAATTCTAACCAGTTACCACATCAGAAACATCCCTTTGACCAGTTTCAAAAACAATACCCTAACTACCTCAGACTCATGTATGTCACCACATCAGATATAGGAATCAAACAGCTCACATCAAAACAAACACAACATCCCTTTAGCAACAAGCTCCTCAACGAAATTTTTTTTTAAAAGTTAGGCAGTGTTGTGTTATGTCATAAAAAGCAGCTAATTGTAGTTTCTGTGAGCTTGTTTCATACGTTACCAGAGGCTGAGCCACCACAATCCTGAGCATCAGAACTGGCATCCACAGTCGTAATGCAATCTTAATCCTCTGCCTTGGAATCAGCATTGTTACATAGTTCGCAGGCAACAATGGCAGCAGCTTGTGCGACTGTGTGCGTGTGTGTGTTTCTTTAAGTGGGTGAGTGTGTGAGGCTGAGGCTTGTGTAAATAGATGAATTGCTTTTACAAACAATGATGAAACAGGACTCAGTAAGTAAATCTCTTTAATGTTGACGCAGAGGCGGTTGTGTGTGTGTGTGTGTGAAGTGCATGTAAGATGAGAAGGTATGTGTGTCTAAATGTGTGTTAGGGTGCAGATATACAGCTACGAAGAAAGGAGTGTGAAGTGTCGTCAGGAGTATTCAAAGACAGTGAACTATAAGTATGTCTAAGTGCATGTGAGTGGGGTGAGAGCGCTCTGTAGCTGTGTGTGTGTGTGTGTGTGTGTGTGTGTGTGTGAGAGAGAGAGAAAGAGTGTTGAAAGCGTGACTGAATATGTACGACAGAAAAAAAAGAGAGAAAAAGGCTGGAGAGCTGAAATGATATCGCAGCGGTGGCAGCAGCAGCAGCAGTATAAGGCACCGATGTAGTAGGCAGCTACGTGTGCACTTGCTTAATATACCAGTGGAGCAGTGAGGAAAAAAAAAAAAACAACAACTCGACAAGAGCAAGAACAGGTCAGGACACACAGAGATAATGATCGAGAGAGAAGGAGGACAGGGAGGATGTATTTTTAGAGCAAATTTCTCTTTTTGTGTGTGCGTCTCTCTACCTCTCCAGCTCCAACTCCCCCATGCATATAGAAAGTAGCACACATGAAAGGTGGCGGGAACAGTGCATGTGCATGTATGTGTATGTGAGTGATTTAGCAAGATAAAAGTGTCGAGAGCATGAATGAAAGACAGACAGGGCAGTGAGAGTGTGGATAGAGCGCTTGCACAGAGGTGAGAAACACATGAGAAAGAAATTGAAATTCCTTTATCTGAGTTAATGTTTTTCGAATGAAAACAATAGATAGAAGTCTCTCACTTTTAGAGAAAAAGAGTTATTAACAAAAATCAATAATCCAGTACACATCAGTCTGACCAGGTCGAGCTATAGGAGAGATCCAAACTGAGGCTTCATTGCCACAGTATCACAGAATGATGAAACTAAGGATGAGGAAACTCTTCATAAATATTAAACGGAAGGCAAAGGAAACCTTGTTCTCTCCTCCTACCACCCACTCAACCCGATATATGTGGATAGTACAGGGGAAGAATCTGCTATTGTCCACAGACAGTACACAAACTATCAAATCAGAAGTAATTACTTCTAAAAAGCTGATTACACTTCATACTGGATGACAAAACAGGCTTATGCAAAATGTTTCTAATCAACAGTAAAAAAAAAAACCAAAAAAACGTTGTCATTCTGAGCTTCAAACCCCTGTGGCTCTTGTTAAAAACATATTTAATAAGATGTGTCAGAATCTGAATGTGAATATGACTCACCAGAGGCTACAGTGAACTCCACATGCCCACATACAGCAGAGGAGAGAGGAAAAAAAACAAATGACCTGCTCTATTTCTAATTGTACTGTCAGTGGGCAATTTGTTGTCATTTTGACACAGAAATTCATTAGCACAAAACTTTTTGGTGATGGAGGAAGCTTCATTTTTACGGATTTCTATAAGTTATTATAACTTAAGGCAGTGTGCATAAATACAGCAGATTGACAGATTTACAAACACATTCTGCTTTCCAAACTTTCTGCTGTGAAAATCCTTGACTTGTTAGGCACCAAATGCAGTCAACCTTCACATTCAGGAACTCTCTAATTATTTCTGGGACCAAACTGGCAATGAAAAGATGCACCAAGTTGAGTGCCAGTACATCATATTATAATTATAAGCTGATGTTTGGCAGCTTGGGTGTAAGGCCTGTTGGTGATTACTGTTCCTGTCTGCTAAAGATACTGTGGCTATGTGACAAAAAAACACTACAATATGCCAACTGATTCAAAAATACTGGTACCTTAGAGTCTGAAATCGAACAAGACTTGGACAACATTTATATATTATCATGCTAAATTCAGCATACTAGCATACTTATAATAATTATGCTAAAACTGCTAAAAAGACTTAACACAAAGTACCAATGAGGCCGATAGGAATGTCATTATTTTTGCAGGTATTTAGTCAAAAGATAGTCAGACAAATTGAAAATCTGACCTGATGACAGCAAAAAGATGAAAGTTAAAGGGTCAACAAAGTCATCAGGTCTCAGTCACAGGATTCCATGCAAATTTAATGGAAATCCATCCAATAGTTGTTGAGAATTTTCAGTGAGGATCAGAGTGTTAGATATCTGCTGACAACACTGCCATCCCATCCACGCTGATAGAGTGGTTAAGAAAACAAACTAACAAACAAACCACGTGGTTGTGTTATTGTTTAGTTGATTAAGTTTTGGGGGGTTGTAAGTGGAAAAAAACAGGGTAGTAAGATGTAAGAATGTGTCATTCCCTTGATTTTTGAAAATTCCCAAACCCAAACAATTAAATATTAAACTAAATTCAATATAAACTCAACCTGTGATCAATTTCAAACTATCCACAATACATCAGAATGCTCACAAAACCTTCTTTTGCTCCAGGCTTCAATCAACCAATTTCTACAGCTTTAACCCTAAGCTCAAACACTGTGCAAGAGAGATAAAAGAAACAATGTCTGAACAGAAAAGTGAACATGAGTCACAACACTCTGGTGTCAGCTCTACCTGCCCACAGACTAAAGAGAGAGAGAAAAGGAGAGCACTGGGAGTTTGGTAAATGTAGAAAAAGAGACGATAAAAATGAGGACAAAATGAGCACATGAAAAATGGCACATTGGATGAAAGTGGGAGGAGAAAACAAAGAGAAAGATGAAAGAGGTAGAGGAGAGTGTTTGACAGCTATACACCGAGTGGGAGGAGAGTGGAGGGAGGTGGAAAGAGTGAAAAACAGGAGGAATAAAGGAGAGCGATGACTGACATCTGCAGACTGTGAGTGGGAGGAGGAGGAGGAGGAGAAGTGCATCCTGAGAGCTCGACAGGACCGAGGTGATACAGGATGACTGAATAGAGAGATAACAGCTGATGGATAAACAGACAAAGTAAAAGTCAGGTATAATGGACAGCTTCAGCTACAGGGGGGATAATATTTACATCATATGCAACCTGAGAGATCTTTTTAACAAAACTCTTAAATAATAAAAACCTTTCACTAAAAGTCCATCAATATCATAACTTTACGCATGCAAACTCTTCGGTGTCTCTGGCACAGATTTGTTTCAATTTATGTCATTTATATCTTTTATAAAACGTAACTTAAAAAAAAACACAATAAGATTATTTTTTGACACATTTTAAGTAAATTTAAACATTTGAATTTTGAGGAAAATGTAATGAAATGAATTGAGAGATTACTTCATCAGAAGCTTTGTGAGCTTGCCACTATTACTTGGCTGAGATCAATATATATATGACTTATAGTTACATAAAAATCTTGGCCATTGTATGTTCACCTCATGGAGTGACACAAATGTTTTGCAGGGCCATAAATGATGATTACACACTTTAAAGAACTTGATGATGTGAGATGTGCAGAGCAAAGAAGCCCGTACGTTTGTGAAAGTGCTGACCCACTGTTGCTGGTTTCTCAAAGTTACTGGATTGGCCATAACACCAGACAATTCGGTACAATACACTGTATTATGATTCCCATTGTCAACACATATTATGGAAAACATTTAATTAACATGAAGAATTACTTGCAGTTTCCCGAAGATAACATTACATTTGCCCTTTATCTCCTTAAAGGGAAACCAGTAAAAATTGCAGGACTTTGCTTTTCAGACAGCAGAGAAACAAGCCACTGTATGGACCATCATGAAGATAAAGCAGACTCTTACATGAGTAGGCAGGTAGAGGTCGTAAGGTGCTCCAGAGTCAACATCAATGGCGTGGAATCCAGATAAGGAGCCGTAGATGACCTTTAACCTCTGCCCTTCCTCCACCGTCAGGTCAACAGACATGGGTTTCTGAGGCAAAGACCTGAATGACTGGGTAACACCAACACATGCACATTTCAATTAAAACCTTCAATGATACATTTTCAAAAAATAAACTATGACACCAGTGATCTAACTGGAACTGCGCCATTAATAATTAATCAGCAATTGACTTTGACAAGCTGAAGAGCAGATGCATAAAAATGGGCATCCCAATATAGTCATGCTATTACTTCAACAAGGTAGTGTATTTCTGGCCTTTTTCTGAGGAGAGGGGGTTAAACTACGTCGTGTGGGAGAGAAAGTAGCTCAGGCCACTAAGGACCCAAAGAAATGGGACACAGTTCTGGCAAGACTCTGTGTGGATGACTCTCAAAGCCTGGATGTGTCACGTCTATGTGTCTGCCAGCAAAAGTGACCCTATAAGATTTTTCTTTTTGTCAGTGTTTTGTCTTACATAAGCAAACGTGGTGAAAACAGAAAAGACAACAGAGGACAATATCAGTGACCTCTCGGTGCTTCACAGCATGTTTGCTAACATAACTAAAGTTTACAGTTCAAACATGTTAAGTGTTGGAGAAGTGAATAGTTTGACCTGCATTTGACAGTTTATTTAAATGTTACTAACCTTGAAAGCCATAAATTTGTGGTATGGCTTCGGGGCCCAGGCGTACACCTCCACAGCATTCTTCAAAGCGATCACTAAGAACTTTATCTTCTCATAACGTACTGAAGAAACAAGATGAACAGAGAGACCTCAAAAACCTCATACTCCAACTCTGTGTATGTAGCTCCCAGTAACCTCTATTTAAAAAACACTTGTGGCTTAGATGTTTTCCACTGTTTGTACCTACCAACTTTATAGTGTACACAGCCCTCCAGGTCTCCCACTGAGGTCCATCCCTGCCTCTTCTCCACCTCTGGGTCGTTGTGTAGGATTTTATTCCTTAACCAGGACAGGTAGTACAGACGCAGCTTGTTCTTTTTACCTACAGACACAGTTTGTCCAGTTATAGATACTTAAACAATAACCTGAAGTAAAAGTAATGTTATTATACTTTGATAAAAGGCATCTTTGCAGTGAAATGATAGTAAAACAAAGATAAATTGAGATGTTAGCAAAGTTGGTGGCCACATCATGCTCTGTTTGGTCTCTTTTGGTTTGTTTTACTGTAAAGGGAAAGTCATTATGGTGGCTTTTCCACTGGTTTGTTTGGCCATGTGGAGTCACACAATGCCACACTGATTTGTGTTTCCATTAGCAGCTGAACTGTGCTGAGAGGTGACGTCAAACTTGCCAAAGTGGGCTGCAGTGACATCTTGACAATCTTATTTTTCCCCTTGAACAGGTGTGTGTTTTAGTATGAGACTCAGCTCATGTCTGTGCAGGAGACCGGAGAGAAAGGTGTTTTTAAAATGCTCTGTGTGCCAAGCTTGCACTTTTCAAACTCTGTGGTTGGAAGTTTAATTTCTCTTCTGTTTGCACTTTCAGATATCTGCTCTGTTTTAATGCTTTTCCAGGCTCACCCAACATTTCCTGATTCTGCAGCTTTATTATAAAAGCTTTTTGCCTTTAGTTCAACACACAGCTTCATGCAGGTAGCCTCACTTAATGGAAATGCAAATCCCTGCTGTGTTGTGCTAACATGCTAAGTCAAGCCACGCCAGCACATGTATATGGAAACGAACAATTAGTAAATATATAAATGCAGTCAGTTGAGAGTTCTTAGTGTTTCTAGAGTCACTTTTATCTTCATCAGTGTGTTCTGCACACTGAAAGCAGCAGTGCATGTACCTGATATAGTGATCAGGACATTGAGTCCCTCCAACACGTCCATCTGCTGAAACCTTCGCCTGCTGATGAGGGAGTAGACCTTCCCCTGACCACTTCGATCCAGCAGCCACAGGCCGTTTTCTGTCCCCACCAGCAGGTTCACACCTACAGAGCGAACAAACACAAAGCTCACACCACAGCCTCAGTATAATGTGCCATGCATCCATCTGCCTTTAAAAATATAATTTATTGGTGTGAACAATAAATGTACAATAAATAGGGTCTGCAAACTGTCAAAAAAAGGACATTGTCCCATGATGCTGTGCTAGCTTCTGGCGTAGTTAGAAAAAAAAAATCAGTAAAGTCTGTTTACCTTAAAAAAAAGTTACAAGCTCACCTGTTCACCATCATTTAGGGCAAAGGGTCAGAAATGTGAAGTGTAACTGTAACTTTTAAAGTCTTACCAACTGACTCAGAGAAACTAACATAGGGAGTGATAAAGAAATGTATATAGGAATTTGACATCTTAACCATTATACATGGTAATTATAACATAACTAACTTTCAATCACTCTGCCTGATTTCAGTTTTATAACTTAGGTAAAAAAAAGCAATAAAAAAACAACAAACCCCAGAGTCCAGCACAGAGAATCTCGGTGTTGAATTTCTTCTTGTACTTGCGGATCTCTGGAGTGTCGCTCTGTGGTCGAATGTTGGTTGGGTTCACATTCACCACAGAGCCCTTCCTGTGGTTCTCTCTCTTGATTTGTTCACCCTTAGTGCCCGCTATACAGGGGGAAAAAAAAAAGAGAAAAGAAGTGCAATACAGTAAAACCCTGCTTTAATAATCTATCCTATAAACTGCAGTAACTTAGTATAAGTTTAGTTTTTCAGTGTTTTGTGTTAATGTACTCACTGGGGCTCTGTGGTGGTGATGATATGGGGATCAATCTTGGATCGATGAAAGACAGGAAGGAGGAAGAGGAAGATGAGGAGGGGCTTTTACAGGTAGGACTGCTGATGGCCTGATGGTGAACAACAAAAAAAGAAAACAGTTCATCCATACAATTTATAATTTGCTGGTTTTGGCTCTCGTGGGTTTTAGCAGCATACACAATGTCACAAATCCTATTCATGACTTCATCAATCAGTTTCATCAACTCTGCAACCATTAAACAACACCAACATAAGTTCTCTTTCACACCTTGTTTTTTCATTTTGCAGATGTTATTACTGCTGATGCATTTTAGTTCTACATATATATATGAGGATATGAGCAATATTATTGGTGGGCACATTTATTTTATTTTGTTTTAATGCAGATCTATTAAGACGGATCAAATCATTACTCATCCCCATACTTTACTGCGTTAACACCTCTCTCTGGTGGACAAACACAACTACTGCAAGTAGAAAATTGTGTGGAGAATGCTTTCAACTGCTCTTAATGCTTATTAACTCACAGCAAGAATTTTTGTTAATATTGACTTAATAAGTCTTAATAATGTTGTGACAAAATGTTTCAAAAACAATGGATTAGCTCCGAACAAGCAGTCTTATTTTAATCCACATGGGGGATGTCTTACTACTCTCTCAGTCTTTTCAATACAAAATAACATATCCTAGAATTTTTTTCAAGTTCCCCTCCAACCAAAACTTCTTTTTATGTCTACATCCCCTAATATGTGCGACTTTGACTATACTGACTTGTATCTGTGCAAAGTTTGTTACCAGAGACGTGCTCTCACATTTCTCTGAACTTACCATTCTAATATTTCTGCTAGTCACAGCTTTTTGGTGCACAACAGACTCCTTATCTGAGTCCCGTACATATTTGAGCTTGAGTCTGAGTTTCAAACATGGAGCCCAGGGCTGAATTTCTCCAATGTTTCCTCTAGCCAGTCAACCTGAAGCAAACAGCTTTAACTTTGATCAACCTAAAGCAAGCAGTGGCGTTGTGTGGATTACAAGGACTGTCATACATGTATCCACAATTTTTTAACAAGGACGAAAGAGTAGATGTGCCTCTAGACCACATGTGTCAAACTCAAGGCCCACAGGCCTTCTCTGGCCCGTCCCGTCATTTTATGTGGCCCGCAAGAGCTTAAAAAGGGGTAATGTCATTTTAAAAATAAAATTCTATACTGCTTTAAAGCGTACATTGACCATAAACTATATCTCCCACAATGCACATCGATTTTGTTACCCGAGAAGTGATGGCAAATCGCAGTGTTTTCACTTGAGTGGTTTTCCGACAAGCATGGGTGAGAAATATCAACAGATAACCCCAAAATGTTCAAGAAGAGAAAAATTGATGCAGAAGGAAGGCAGTTTAATAAAAGATGGGAAAATAATTATATGTTTGTACTTCAAGGAGAAAAACCGGTATATCTGTTGTGTTATGAGGCAGTGTTTGTCGGACCTTATCAACGTCTCTCAAAACGTGACCAATATTGTTGTGAAATGAGACAAGTTTTATTGTTATTTTGAGTTAATTATATATTCTATGTTTTTGTGTAATGCCACATCTGTCACACATGCTCTTAGCAGCTCACAATTACTTGCTGAACCATATTTCTGCCCCCATGCTGACTGTGAGAAAACTTTTGAACAAAGTTTATGTAATAACCTGTGTTTTATGATATTTGCCTTTGCTGTTTACTTAAAAAGTTTGATCTTTTATTGAGGTAGTAATGCGGGTTTCTTAACCTGATAAATTAAAAGGATTTATGTTACAAAGCAATGTGGTAAATATTTATACATGTATGCAAATATATATAAAATTTTTGTAACTTAAATAAATAATATAAAAAATCAAAATTAGAGAGTTATTCAACAATATGTTGAGGAATAGTTACGTTTATACAGTCTTACATTTTTCAACTGGCCCTTTGAAGGCAACCATAATGCTGATGTGGCCCTCGGGTAAAAAGAGTTTGACACCCCTGATCCAGAGGAAAATGGGGCCGGGATGTTTAGTCACCTGATATGTGTTTTATACAGTCAATGGTTTTAACTGAGCTTGATGAGTCGGTAACAGTTGTGTATTAGAATGACAGCCGACAGTCATGTTATTGTAGGGGACAACCCCCAGGGACTGGTGAGTACTTGCAGGCACTGCTTTATTTAATTTGGCCCGATCCTCGGCCACCATTTAGGATCAGGCACAGCCACAGACAGCCATCAGTTGTTTGAGGTCCTCTGGTTGCCTGACACCTGGTTAACGATGAATATTACAAATAAGCTGCTGGTATGTGTCGTTTACTTCTTGTTAGATTGTTTTAATTACCCAGTGCCTCAACATGTATTGGCTATAATTGCATCGACAGAAAGGAAGCCGAATCGCACCGTCAGGCAGAGCAGACAAGTGGAAGCGAGATATCACGGCAGCATCAAGACACGAGCTGGCCACAGACAACAAGGAGTAATGGTGGTGTGCTCTCACATTCGGTTGTATTTTAATCGCAATTGTTCTTTTACCGGTAGGTGTTTTAATTGTATGTGAATGAGTCTAGCTTTAAGAATTTTTTGTTTTTATTATGCAATGTGTGTTTTGTCACATTGGTAATATTTTGTCAAGTGACTTTTACCCTTTTCATTTCGGAGCTCGGTGCACTGCATGGGTTTTCACCTGCTGTTTTAGGATTATATTTTTAGTTCTATTCGTTAGTGCTTTTAATACAGCTACTTTTTTCTTAATACCTGGACCAAGCAATGTTAGAGTTACAACAGGGGGTAGTTGATCAAGGGGAAGGACAGTGCTCGGTCAGTGTGACCTAGCTTAATTGCACTTTTTTTTTATTTGTGTGATAAATAGAGGACGAAGTATGCATGAAGTAATTTTGCATTTAAAACTTAGTAGTGTATATAGTCACACCTGGAGGCGGATTGTTTACAATTAATTGTCCTACTGTGTTATACTGCCTTCATAGTCCACACTAACTGTTGTAAATCAACCCTCCCGTTAAACACCATTTTGGTAATAAAAAAGAATTTGTTTTCTCTCCAATTGCATGTTTTTGTTTTTTGTTTTTTTATTATTCATGGACTTTACTTGGTGTTTTGTAGTAATCATGGGCAGGAGGTAAAGGGGCAGTTGAAAGTGGTTTGGCCCACACATCATCCAGCTACTACATTATGTTAATGATCAGACATCTTGCAGTTCTTAAATTTAGATGGAACATTTACTACACACCCCAAAACCAAAGAAACACGTCATGAACGACATCTATTTTTCTAAGGAACTGCTCAGGACTCAGGCTACGTTTTGGTTTTGATGACAAGGTATGTACATTTTGTAAAAATGATGTTGAAAGTACAAACCAAATATTTTTCTCATGTGTTGTGATACATCCATTCTGGTTTGACATTCACAAATGGATGAAACAGAGGATCTCCCCATTTCCATAATCTTTCTCTAGAGACTACATAACATTTGCTAAGACCTTGCAAAACAAAAATGAGGAATTCTGTTATGATGTAATTCTGAGTCTAGTGAAGTTCTTCATCCACAAGAATAGAGCCCTGAAATCATCCCCCAAGTGTACTGTGAACTTGAATGTTATTAAGTTGTGCTTGAAATCTTATAAACTACTTAAGGAATATAAGCACAAAAATTAATCCTGATATTTTAAGAATTTCCCCACTGAATTAGACAACTGAAACAGAACTGAATATCATACTCTTATGACTTTAATTTATTAGGGCCCGAGCACATAGTGGTCCGAAGGCCCTATTGTATTTGTACTGTTTCTTCTTCTTTTTATTGTTATTATTTCATCAAAAGAAACCTTAATTTGACCCCCTAAACATGCTCAAAAACTCACAAAATTTGGCACGCACATCATTGTCGTACTCATCAAGACCTAAAAATCACGTACTGACACCTCTAGGCTAAAATCAAGAGGAACTCGGCAATTTGTGTTTGAAAATGCAATTTACAGCCAAAATTTCACTTTGAACAAAAATTATCTCCTCCGAGGCCGTAAATGGTAGCGCCTTCAAAATCTAATAGATGACAGAGGACACAGTGCTGAACAAAACTTTTTTTTAACTTTATTTTTTCGAATCGTTTGGATTTTATAAGCCCTCAAAGTTGGAGTGGTTCTCTGTGGCCTCCCATTAAAGTCAATGGGAACAAAAGGGAACAAAAGGCACATGTGGCAAACTCAGGCCCCTGCAGTCTAAAGTAAAAGTCTGACTGCTTTCAAACCTGTGCCAATGGAAAGAGGACGAAAAAATCTTCTACAATATGCTATTTTGTGTAAGATTTGATCAAGTTTGAGGTACTTTTCAGGAGGTTTTCTAAAATGTTTTCCTCATTTCTCTCCTCTGCCCTGCTGCTGCTCCACTCTGCTGGTC
>JAQMCX010000058.1:4656190-4762183 GCA_029814765.1 Acanthurus leucopareius | reverse complement strand
ACACACACACACACACACACACACACACACACACACACACACACACACACACACACACACACACACACACAGAGCTTGTCTTTTATTTCCTTTGTACGATCATGGCACATATAGATGACTATTATTTTAACATCAGAGCTTACTAAGCTGTGCAGAAACCCTTAGTGTGCCAAGAAAGAGACCTACATAAGCCTATTTAAACACAGAAAGTTGTTAAAATCATCAAATGCCTTGTTTTGCTATTTCTTTCACATTTTATTTTGAGAGAGGTCCCCAAAAGTGAACAGTTTAAAAGCCACTCTGAGTTTCAGAGCAGCTTCAGTCACCACACTGCAATCATAGGAGAGAGTAGTGAGTTATTAACTGCTCTGCTGACTCCATATGGCCTCCTGTTAGTTCGACAACAGCACACAGCAAACAGACAGCTTTATTGGGCTCCCCTCCTCTCTCGGTAGTAGTTATTAGTTGTTCTATTAACTCCATATGGTGTTCTGTTAGTAAATATAACTAACAGCATTTTTTGTTGTAAAGCATCCAGTGAGGGGAGCAGTGATATTAGACAGCAACAAAGAGAGTGAAGGATGTGTTTTTGAGAGTGTTCATCTGAGATATTTTGTTTTGCAAGGGGCACCTCATACTGTAGCGATCTTTAAGATAAAGCACACCACCTTTCCTCCTCCCACATGCATACACGCTAACACGCTGTTTCCCCAGAATACACACATGCAGTGTATCAGTCACATGCTGTGTGCACCACTTCCTTTGCACACAAGCACCTCATGCCAACCTTGTGTGATGCAGACTACATCCTGTGCCCGGCATGACAACAACAACAAGTTCCTCTTATGACGGCAGCCATGGAGGAAAAAAAAAAAAACATCAGTTCAATTTCCGGCTCATCACATGTTGTCTAATTTGCTTTTCTGTAACCTAATCTGTCATCTAATCTGTATAGGTGTGCTGCTGCTAACCTTGGGTGGCGTCTCCATAGGGTCCCAGAAGACATCATCAGATGGGGAAAGGGGTGAAAATGGGGACAAGGGGGAGATGGCCATATCTGACATAGAGCTGCTGTGAGGGGCGTCTCGACTGGAGCGCAGATTGGCGTTCTGAGAAAAAAAAAAAAAAAGGTTCACACATGATCATTTGTGACGGCAAACTGGATTTACATTTACATCTATTTTTTAGTGTAATGTATAAATCTCACCACAAAATCAATTACAATCACAAGAAAAAAATACCTTTGGTATTTTTGAGTTTTCACAGTAAAAATAAAAGCGTGCCCAAAAGAAAGGATCATGTGTGAAAAACAGTCTTTACACAGTGGTGATGTGGAGAACAGAAAAGGATTGAATACAAGAAAAAAGTGCTTCAAATATTTGAAAAATACAAATAATTCAAAGGTAATGTAAAGGAAACAGCTGGCATGTGTGATACAATATAACTTTATATACCTGGTGGAGGTGAGCTCTCTGCATGGCTGGAGTACAAGGACTAGAGCTGCTCCCCGAGCCCAGCCTGGAGTGCACCTGACTGGGCAGACCAGCAGCCAAAAGCAGCCTGGCTAAGTTTGACTCTTGGAGTTCCATCTAAAACACAAAACATATGTATCACATTGTATCTTATCTTACCGTAAGACTGTGTTTGTGTGTGTGTCCCCACACATACAGTAGAAGCCTTTGCTGTGCCACAGAAATGTGTGAAAAATGCATGAACACATGCAGGAATGGCAGAGAGGAGTTAAAGAGATCATGTCAGAGTGGACAGTCAGGCAATGACCACAGCTGCTTTGTACTGTATGATGCTGAGCACAGTTTTGTCTTTGATTCTAAGAGTGACCTCATTTGCAATAATTTCTGCTCTTATTTTTAGAATAAAGCATATGTGCAATGCATAAACTTGTGACATTCAGCTTTATACCTTTTAGAAGAGCCTCGGATATCTCTTCAGTCAGTTGGAAGTGACCGTTAGAGGCATTTTTTTAATATTTTGAAAAAGTAAGTTGATAAATACATGAAGGATTTTGTCCCAATAACAGCACTACCGATACTTGAGCTCATGTTCAAAAAAGTTCATGACAAGATTGAGCCACTACAATGTTCACATGTGTAAGTGATTTCTATTAATGTTCTTATTAAACACATTAACATCAATAAAAAATAAACAGTTAGTATATTAGCTGAGATATAAAATACATTAATTCTAATGATTTAGAACTAATTATAAATGAGACTGATTTTAAATTTATAATGCTGCTTTTAAAGTTTTAAAAATTTTACATTTAATTCATCTAAGATTTTAACGGCCCAAAAAGCATGTACTAACAACATTAGCCATTTCCTCTTGCTACAATACATTGATACAGACATAATGTTGGGTACATAGTTTTGGTAAAAAAGAAAAATGATTTAATCATGTGCATGGTTGAGCGTTGTTGGTGTTTTGTTTTGCCCGCAGAGAGTTCATTTTAATACGTTTTAGGCCACACTTTTAGACACTGATTGCTTTTAACAATATCTCCTACCTGGGCTAACAAATTCAGAGATCAAACCTCTGGATTGTTTTTTAAGGCTGTGTCAGAATTCAATCAATTCAATGGCAGCCCTGAACTTGTCGCTATGGCCAGCTCGTCACTGAAGGCCTGCAATTGGCTGATTTAGTGCTTCAGGAAGGGAATTATGGATAGGCAGGACTGCAATCAATCAACACTTAAGTGTCGCAGTCAGCATGTAATAATCACACTAAGAACCTGTGATGAATGTTACTTCAATAAAGTTTCTCTATATTTCTTGATATTTTAGTATGACTTGTGACTCTTAGTTCTGAGTTTAGGTACCTTTTTGAGATCATTGTTGGGTGCACAGCATGTGGTTGATAAGTTTTACAGATATAGGACTTGAGAGGACTGCCTGTAATAAGTCTGCATGACATAAATAAACATTACAGCTATGTGTTTTTCTTCGTACTTCTCAGTTCCTGATGTATTGTGGCTTTGTTATCAACACCCCCTCCAGAAACATATCTCATAAATGTAATTTTTAGCACTTTAATGCTGACCATCTGAAAACTTCAAGCAGAGGAAAAAAAATGTGATTAACCATGTGGCATCAGAATAATTTGATTTGTTGAGCTTAACAAAGGTCCTCATCAAACATTAGGTACATGTTTTTTTTAAAACCATGACTGGCATTGCAACTATAGGCTGTTTCAGAAAGTTTTTTGTATAGAAACGGCATTTTTAGTCAGTTTCCTGTTCAAGTTCCTTGTGTGGGTTAGCTAATACGCTAAGAACAGAACACATGATTCACATTGGGTCTTGGCTTTCTAACGAACTAAATCTAACTATTTGACTTACTTTATCTTTGTTATGTTCAGGTGAAAGAGGTCTGTCAACTGAGTACTAAATGAATAATCAAAAGTTGAGAAAAAGCATCATTAGAAGATTAAAAAATCCTGAAATAAATCATTAAACTCCTCATTTACACTGCGTTTAATGCAAGAAACAGAGTGAGACGGATTGACAGTTATGAGATGAAGTGGTGATGAGCATGTTAAGAGTGCTAGACAGCCGAGGAAGACGGGCTTTTACCACTGAGCGCTGACTGTTTGCGGGGCGGCTGGGCGAGGAAGCAGCAGCAGCCGCAGCAGCAGCAGCGGCGGCAGCTGTGTTCCCGCTATTAGCTGTTAGCTTCTGGACAGCTGCCACCGACTTTTCCCTCTGCCTCTGCCTCTCCCTTTCCTTCTCTCTCTCCCTGTGTCTGTGGTCGTGCTGCAGCGACAGGAGCTGGGTTTGGTCCTTGGGCAGGGTGCGGTGGGATCTCCTGCCCGCTGAGGGCTGCTGATGCTGAGCCAGGGGCTGGGGCTTGGCTTGCGGCTGAAGCTGAGGCTGGCAGAGCTGGGTCTTGTGCTGAAGCAGCTGGTTTGGAGCCACGGCTCTCTATGTAGCAAACATGAAAAGCACACATAGAAACTGACGCAGCCTGGGAGGGTCTACTTCAAATAACATGTACTTATACTGTACTGTGAGGCATTAGTGCATGTGCTAAGTTCAGCTGTTAAGTTTTTATATGCAATCTAAATATTGAAAGAGGCATCTCTAAACTTCAACTTTAAGCAATTTTAGACCCTTTTCGGGATTTTTCTCGTCAATCAAACATTGCCCAATCACAAAACTTTGTTTTATTTTTAACTGATTTTAAAACCATTTGTCAGGATAAGCCAAATCTTACATATCAGACTCTATTAAATTTAAAGGAAATAAAACTTCAAATACATATCACAAATTGTATGTTTTGGCATTTCACTGTCTGATTGACAGTGAAGTGAGTAACTATAGCTATAACTATAAAACTATTAAATGTACACAAACTATTTGCATGTTTTCAGTCCAAATCAAGTGTATATGAAAGTTGTGAAGGACATTCCCAGGTTTTGTAGAAACTGACAAGACAAACCATGGCTTTTGCACGTACACCTCATACAACACAGACCTGATTATAAAGCTTATGGTTACATACGTACAAAGCAGCACATAGGAAATAAGCTGTTTTTCTTCACTTGTGTGGTGTAATACCAACATGTGAAAACAGTCATAAAACAGCATTGGCAATTAAACTTGGACAACTGAGGGCTGATGGTTGTTCTGTGGCTTAAAAAAGTGATTTGCAAGCAAAACTTTGTCCAGAGGAAATGCAATAAAAGCACAAATAAAAAACCACAACTGTCAACTAAATCTCACAACTAAAATTCTCTCTGTCTCCATACCTCTTTTTGAAACATTTTATATTGCCAGGAGGATGAATTTATAGGGAAGATGACAGATTTTTCATGGGCATTGCATTTATGTAAGTTGTTCATAAAATTATTGGAATTTTTTGCAGATCTACACCTAAAATGAGCTCCAGATTTTCCTGGATAGCCCAGAGAAGATATGTTTTCAGTTACTCAGTAGTGCTTCTGATTTAAGGCTCACTGTACAGCACAAATATATGTAAAAATGGCACCATGGGCTGGTGGTCCACAATGGATCCAATTAAAAGTCCTTCTCCTCACTCAGAAAGCCCTCTACCAGTCTGCCCCAACCTCACTGACCTGCTCCAGCACTACACTCCTTCTCAAAGTCTCTGCTCCTTGGACCTGGAGCGACAAGAGCCGTCTCCATAGCTGCCCCCTCCCTCCAGAACCTTCCTCCCAACATCAGAGACTGCACTGAACTGCCCAAGCTTAAGAAACTGTCAAACCACCAATGATCGCACTGTGTGTTGTTTTCTTTTCAATTTATTGCAGTGTGTTTGAATAATAATAAAGTTTCTTGCAGTGTAATATGCAGAAAATGAAGACTGTAGATTTGTACTCTATGTATGCAATACTCCAAGTGTCCCTCCACACCAGTAGATGTAGGAGAAAAAAACACTTGTAATGCCATCATTCTGTTCACCTAAGACATGAACATGGCTGCCACATGCCAATTCACTGATGTGATTTATGTGACTGTTGCTATAGAGGGAAAACAACCAGGGATTTAATGTGGTTTTAGGTGAATGAGAGGACACTCAGTCAGGATACTCAGCATACCAAACTAACTGTGTTCAACTAACAACAGCACTGAACTTTGGTGACATCAGCTTTCCTGGTCCCTGGGAAAAAGGCCTTTTTTTCAACCCAATATTACAAAACACAACATGGCAGCTATCCATACGTACAATCCAAATTACCACTTAAGTATAATGACCTGAGTGAGAATGCCCAGTTGCTCCACTCAGTAACTTACATAGTGATGAAGAATAAAAACCCATGAAAGATTGAGGAAAAAAAATCTTGAAACATATGAGCTTACACTTAAATTAGTCCATCTGATATTTAATCTAAGGTTAACATAATGTACAGATTGTGTGATGCACACTGATGTTAAAGCTGTAACATCTTTATAAATAATAATCTTCTTTGTCATTTCTTTTTTTTTGTCAGTAGCCCAACTCATCAGTGTGTGAGTTGGACAAAGTAAATGACAAAAAAAAGTGCAAAAGAAGATGCACCATCTATGTTAAGTCATAGTAGCTGATGATAATTATTGCATAATAAAGATGACAATTCTATAGCCAAATAAAAAGTCATCTTAAAATATATCCTTCACAGTTTGCTTGGGATTTTATTATTCAAACACAATATATCTGTGTTAAGTGTCTCATGGTGTTGGAGAAAAAAAAATCAAAAATAAAATTAACACTACCAGTTTAACTGAGTTAGTGATATTCCATCTCATTAATTTATTGAACCTACAGGCCATGGAATTAAAATCAAAATTAACTCATTTACTTAAGAAACATAAAAATGTGACAGATAACAGGCAAGACAGAAGAGAAGAACAGAGAAATGAAGGACTTGAGGAGGGAGTTATGAAAAGCTGGAAGGCTTTTGAGAACCAGAGAAGTGACAGTGAAAACGAAAAAAAGAGAGATCTTTGGTGAATTTGTATGTCTGAGGCCCCCCGCTGAGATTAGATAGTAACATTTTAGAAGGAAAAAAAAAAGAGAGACAAGTTGAAAGAGAGATGCTGGAAATGAAAGAGGTTACATGCTGTGAACGACAGAGGGAGGGATGAAGAGGGGAAACAAGTGAGGAGAGAGTCGAGGCATGCTGGGAGCAGCAGAGACGTGAGGATATAGAGAGAGAAGGAGAGAGAGAGAAAGAGAAATAGAGAGCAAGAGAAAAGTATGGCTTTAAAGCAGACAGGATGGCATACTGTGATAAGCATTGGCTTAAAAGCTTGTCAAGATCTGACACCACTGGCACAGTTGAGTGTATCTCACTGTTGACTCTCTACATCTCAACCAGAATATCACACAAATACAGAATTAAAAAATCCCCAATCTTTGAATGTCTCCTTGAATGAGAGGGATGACAAACTTAGTTTGAACCACCAGGGGTGTCGGGCATCCAGAGCCAGACACATATTGTCTTTCTATATTTTGATATGCATACATTACAAAGAGAGTGAGTGACAGTTTATTTTGCACTATCGTTTTTGCTTCCCTTCCATTTTCCACTGCAGTGTCTTATTCTTACTCTACACCTCCTCTTACTCATTCAGTTCCTGTTATGACAAACGATGACCAAGACCACAGCAAAAACTCCTCTCTGTTGTGCACAAACACTTCCTGTTGAATTTAGATTTTAGAACATATTGCAAGCAAGCATATTGTTTTTAAGCTTCACAAAAAACCTTCATGTCACCTATTCGTGTATTTCTATTTCAGAAGTAACATCAACTTTTTAAGAATGCAAGCAGGATCGTTTTTATTCTGGAAAATATCAATTCATCATTTGATCTATAAAATCGCACCAAATACTGAAAAAATGCTTAATTCCTAAAGCCTCAGGCGATGTCTTGTTTTGTCTGACTAAAAGTCTGAAATCCAAACACATGAAATTTACAGTCATTAAATTTAAAAAGAGGCCGAAAATTCTCAAAACTGTAAAGAGTGGATAACAGTTTTGGAATTTTCTGCTTGAAAAATTACTCAATAATATCAAAGTCATTTCACCAGTGCCCTTTCTTCCTGCTAATAAAGACGAGGCAGCCATGAATAATGATGTTGACATCATAAGCATTATATTGGATCCAACACTCAAACACAAAACTTTTAAGGAAAGTAGAGATGAAAGAAAGTGAAGAAAAAAGAAAGAAAGAAAGAAAGAAAGTACTCCTGAAAGGTTTAGCACTTAGCACGCACACAAATCCACTTAACACATCGTAAACTCCAATGCAATGTGTCGTTCCTGGGCAAAACCACTAGCGGCATCAAGAATGAGCCCACACTCTAAATATTTTGCAAGAAAGTCCACCTGCCAGCACCCAAAAGAAGAGTGCAGAAATTAATGACAAGTAGGTGAAAAAATAGAGAGTGAAGGTTTGTTACCTGCTCTGCTGTTGAGTCCAGAGGCCTTACTGACACATCGGCACTCCGCTGCCTGCCTGCATGCTCCTGCTGAAGACACACACATGCCACACACACGCACACACACGAACAGAAAGCCAAATGGTATAATTAACACACATTTCAGCATGTTTCAAGACTTTTATTGCTTTTTGTTAAATTGTAACAAATGCGTTATATGTTTGCTTTACTAAAACACTAAAATCTTCTTGTTTCACATTATTGCTCATTATTTTTTGTATACAGCTCCCACAGTAATGGCAATACACTTGCACTCCCCCAATATACACGCACACACACAAACTTGGAAAAATACACATACACACACACACGCACACACACACACACACACACACACAAACACACACACAGATGCACTCACGCACTTACTTTAATTAGAGTATACTAAAGTCTTGAGCAGAATTCTGAGAGGTGGAAACTAAAATATTCAGAGTGTGCAAGATGGCATAGAGCTTTTAGCCAACGCCCTCAAATCTAAATATTTCATTATGACCTCTTTTTGAATTTCTCCTGGAAAATCCTTATAGGTCCAAATGGTCCAAAGTGGATATTTCTACATCAAAAATGTGTTATCAAATGTACCTAATGTACACACT
Source organism: Acanthurus leucopareius (assembly GCA_029814765.1). Lineage (NCBI taxonomy): Eukaryota > Metazoa > Chordata > Actinopteri > Acanthuriformes > Acanthuridae > Acanthurus > Acanthurus leucopareius. Next base: position 4,753,629 of record JAQMCX010000058.1, on the reverse strand, counting down.
GTTACATAATTGCTTTAGATTTTTTTTAAATATGTGGTAAAGCTCAAAAAACGACATGACTGGATGACAAGGCTTCTGTACTGAAGTTTATTGTTGATTACAAATATAAGTGCTGTGTGAGCAATAATCAACTATGAGCACTCGTACAAAAGCTCAAACTAGTATTAACAAGGATAGCACAAGACATCAGCTATCTAGATGCGTTTCTGGATGCGTCTCCTCAGCTGTTCTACAAACCACTGATGCTCCATGTTAGCTAGCATCATAGCCTGAATAAAATAAATAGTGGACAGAGCTGTGACATCACCTATTGATGTCTGTAGTTTTGTTTAAAAGCCTTAAGGCTGACATTACAGACATTTAGTTTTACAGAGCAAGTATTGGTCATATTTGGAGCTGGAGAGGACATGACTAGCTACAAATGACTGTGTGACGCCCAAAACACGGTGACGTCTCACAGACAGCTAGCAGCTGCTGTCACTCAGAGCAACCACAAACCTTATTAAGCATAAATTTAGACCCTTATAAAAATAAAAATGGGTGAGTTATACAAAATTTCTTCACAGACAAGAAAATGACTTAAGAAACCGAAAACTGGGGGATATAACCACTCTGCTGCTCTTTGCCACTGGTGTAACTACAGCAGCCATGCTAGCAACTCTGTGAGTTGAACTTATGCAGAGCAGTGCTTAAAGATTTAAACCCTGACGTCAGGATGCTAACATGTTAACAATGATAATGTTAAAATAGAGATGTTCAAGCAGGTATAACGTTTACCTTATTCACCATCTTAGTTTTGCATGCTAGCATGCCAACATCTATTAGCACAGTGATCATAAGAGCATTTAAAAGTTGCAGCAATTGTAACAAGTTTTATGACACTTGATGGCACATACTTAAATCACACATGATCTCCCTGTGCTGGCTAGATGGAAATAGGAAAGGTTAAGAAAAAACGACAGCATATTTAAGTATGGACCAAAGTGGCAGACCAACCTACCTACTTTGCCACACTGACGGTTCTGAGATCAAAGTTGTGTTTTTTATGATAAAGAAAAAGCAGCATTTTTTTGCATCTATAACCAGCTGTTGGGTAGTTATACAATAGTTGCTTCAACACCATTGCAATGTAATACAGCCAACCACAGAAACTATGAACATGGTGCAGAGTTGCAACTTGCCTGTTAACCGCAATGGAACCTTTAAATTCAAGTGAAGGCTCTGCGACTAATATAAGCTTGACTGCAAGTCGCATAACTAACCATCTATTTCCTTCACCCACTTATCCCGTTCGGGGTTGCAGGAGCATTACCCAGCATGCTTTGAGACAGTGTAGACCACATACTGTTGTGTAGCTACACCCTTGATCATTCACACTGCCTGTGCAGGGCAGTGATTCAAATCCTGCACTTGGCCACTTCTCTAGCTGCCAACAGGCCACTGAAATATGTGATGTAATGCTTGCCAAATCAATCAATGTGTGGAATGATTGGAACCGCTGCACCAAGGCAAGTTCTTCATCTGACAAAGTACAAGACATCACATCACACACTCACTGAACCTGTCACATAATTAAATGCAAATGCATTAAAACTTAATGAAGCATCAGATAGATCCATTAAGCATGCTGAACTTAATGACTTACAGGCAATCTGTGTAATCAGAATCTAATACTTACAGATAGCTCTCTGCCACACACACAGTTGCCAACCAAATAGACATATAATATAACTAGACAGATATTAATAGCACTAAAACAGAGTGTTTTCTACATGAAGAATCACAGTCCCTAACCTGCTCCTTGGTGTTAATATACACCTACTGAAACTTACTGGTGTGTGTGATGGATTCATTAAGCATGTGTTAAAATCAATGACTAAAAAACGGATCTGATATATGAGAAAGAGCTATATGACTTTGTTTAAAATGACTGAAAATGACACACACACGCACATGTACACACACACACACGCGCGCACACACACGTGCACACACATTTTGTGGGCACACAATTAATCCTTTTAAGTTATTCTCAAAAAATCCATTTCCATTTCATAAAGTTCTTGTCTTTAACAGTTCATAATTATGAAATTTAGAGATGTGCCCTTGTAACACTCTCTTCTGGCCCGCTGCGTCGAGAAGAGAATGTTTTGATCACCTGGGTGACAAAGGCTGACAGGTGCAACCACTACATCAGCACGGTGTACATCAAACACTCCTCTGAGCTTACAGAGCTTCTGAGGAAAACAAGTTCATGTTTTTGCATCAAATATTTAGAGCCTAACACACAAACACAGACACGAAGTGCAAGTGTTTCACACACTCACCTGCCACAAGGTATTTCATCTAAAAAGTAACTTGGGTTTTTTTGTCAAATTTGAAATTTATATGACTTTAGTTTTACATCAACTACACAGTCCAAACAACCTATACTTGAGCCTGTTTTATTCATTTAAGTCCAGTGCAGACTTGGATAGCTTTGTCACTAATGTAAGATTTTAATGCATTTATACAGGATTCCCATCATTCATACTTCACATATTGTTTTTTTCAAACTTATGTCAGCTTACACGACACATTTAGGAAACGAAGGGTTTGCACATGCAACACATTCAAAACAACTGTGAAGAAGTTTTGAGAAGGTATGAAACAAATTTAAGTGACACTAACAAAGATTTTTATTTGAACAAAGAGTGAAAGGACTAATATGTAAAGTTTATCACTGACAACACAGGTGATATGTTCACTATTACTGCAGGATATGAAAGATCTGATAAACAAACAGCTTATAACCTGCCCAGCCTCAAACAGCAGGCAGATACAGTTAGAAACAAGCTGCTGAAAATAGTGGTAGTATATAGCAGCAGAAGAGCCACATATTTGCCTCGGGCCCAGTTCAAGATCAAACCAGAGCTAAAAGTAACTTCATTTGTCATGTGGCCAGAAACATGACTCTAAATGAATGTTTATGCTACTCTGTGTGTGTGTGCTGAATGTGCAAAGAGTCAACTTGTTGCACTGCCTCCAGGTGAAAAATAATCTTACCCTGTACAACTGGCATTTTTGGACACATGCAAACAGAAGCTAAGTAATTAGCCAGGATTGGACATCTTCATATTTTTACACATTTTGTTTAGCCTGCTATCAATTTGGTTCAGTATTTAAAGTATATTTTAAATAAACTGAGATGTTACCTGTCTCCTTTCAGCCCTCCTGTTTCTGTCATCTAGGAAGATTCTGTTGTCATGGAGATCAGACTCCTCCCCTAGCAAGATCTCTTGAAGCTCCGCCCACTGAAAGGCACAGTCTGTCAGCTGTCGTTTCTGCTGCTAAAAAAAGAATAAGCACAAAAGCAAAAGTTAGCATCATTCACATTAACATCAACTACAATAATACATTTCTTTGAAAAGTGGAAACGCTATCGCTGTTTTTTGCTTACTTTGTAGCAACATTAGACTTATGTATTTGAAAGACATGTAACTGCCATAAAACTAAAGCTTTGGGATCATCAACATTACATTTAGCTGCAACTCTTGTTTTTGTGGGATGACAAAATGCCTCACAAATAAAAGTTTTCATGTTTGAAGGTGCAGTGAGAGCGGAGAAAGGATGTGACTCAGCTGGTGGAAGGTGACATCAAGTGGCTTTTTTAAAAGATGAACTTGATAAAAGCTGAATGACTTAAACTCATTTTCTCTTCCTATAACATGTTTCATTACCGGCCACTCTCTTACCTACGCACTGACCTTTTAAGGCCGTGTGAATACGGAGGTAAACCATGTACATGCAGTACTTACATCCTCTAATTTTTGCCTCTGCTCATGTTGCTGTTGGATCCTCTTCTGTCTGTCGGCCAGTAACTGCTGCTTGTATCGTTCTTGATCTGCCAACTGCTGCCTGTGCTGCTGCAATGAACGGACATTACTTATCATTAAATCATTTTCATATTTAATTATGTCAGTGACACAGAAGGCTTTTCACACTCTTTAAAGTGACTGAAATGTTATGTGTCTTAGGTTAACTTTGCTCTTAACTCTGCATTAGCAAAACCCAAATTGAATTATGTTTGACTTTGATCCAGGGTCAAATGGTCTGCTGTTCCCACTGTGATATGAAGCGGCTTCACCCAAAACTTTAAAAAGACTAAAAGCTGATTGGTGAGTGTGAAATAGGATTACAGGCCAGTGTGGACATTTTGGTAGCAACTCTACTTTTCCAACTAATATAATGACTTTTCCAATTTGAGGTTAAGATGATTTTCCTGTCTGATAAATGACTAAAATTAAATGAATTACTATGCATGCATGCATCCATGCAACATGCATAATACCACTAATATCTTCATTACTACTATGACAACATCTGATAATAACTTGGGCTGCAGCTTGCATTCATATTATTACCATTATTGCTTCTGCCAACTGTTGTCTTGATCATTTATATCATAAAGTCTTAAATAAAAAAGTAAAAAGTTGCTGTCTTTGATCTGCCCATTTTGTTTCACCAAAGCTAAAAGATTTTCAACTGACTGACATATGGGACCAAGAAACACTGCAATCCTCACACTGAGAAAGCTAAAAAAATAATGAACGTTTGTCATTTTTGTATGAAAAATAACAAAAAAAAATGGATCAGTTATCCTAATAACACAATGTGACTGATTAAAGACACTAAACTTAATTTGACATGACATATTTGTTATTCACTGTACATTTCTGTAATATGTATGAATGTGTAAAAGGTGGCATATAGAGTCAAAACCTACCTGTTGTCTCTGCTGTGCCCCTCCTCCTCCATGCCCCCCCTCTCTGCCTCCTTCATGATCTTCTGTCTGTAAACGAAGAAACTCCCGTCTTAACGTCCACTCGCCGGGCACGTTTACTATGGAGCTGAGAGACAAAAGAGGGGGAGGAGAATAGTGTTAGTGCGAGTAACTGCTATCTGATGTACTGAGGCACACTTAGCCATGACAAGAAAAATGCCACATTGCTGCAGATTAACCAGTGAGATGGTTATGGGCACAGTTACATACACACATACACACACTTTACACTCGTCCTAGGAGAACGTGCTTAGTTCTTAGTGCCATCTGCCGTTTGACGTCCAGGGACAGCGACAGAGATGCTAGTGCATCTGTCCATGGACATACAAACACATGCAAGCCCTGTAGTGATTCATTAGCTGTGAACTGTGTGTAAAGAGAAATTAAGCAGAAGGCAAATTCATGATGACATGAGTGCTAATCTACTGCGTTGAAAACCCTGATGATGATGACAGTAACGGCACGTTTTTTAAAACCCACGCAGACACTGTTTGCATGTTTACCTGGATTCATTCCCTGTGTCTGCTTGTTGCCATATTCTTTCTGCATTTGTTCTTCTGAAGCAACTACTGGGGCACTGAATTATTCCTTTACTGTACATGTGTGCAGTCTGTCATTACACACCCTGTGATCAACTTCTCCAACAATTATCCTGCCTAATGTGAAAAGGCTTTTACCTTGGTTCTCCTTCCTCCTCCGTCACCTCATCCTCCTCCTCTTCACTGCCGCTGTACTCATACTCTGGACCCTCTGAGACAAAAAGACAAAAAGAGCAATGTATTTAGTTAATGTTAGGCCACTGAGAAAAAATCTCTTTGCAGGAATCAATGAAAACAGAAACTTAATAGCTTATTGACACTTTTTTTTAAAAAATTACTGAGCTACCTGTTGGAACTGAAACAATAAGAGGACTGATCATTGAAAGAAGAGAGACAGAAAATCAATCAGCAGTCAATTAACCCTTTAGGTCACTTCTTCAATCTGAAGATTGGTTCAAACTGAATATGTTTAATAAGTGAGACAGAGCAAGGTGGACTCCAGGAAATTGTGACAAGTGTTTTAAGACTGAACACAGAATGGATTAAAGGGCTTGATATAAAAATAATCTAAATAATAATAAATAATTTGTAAATAATATAATAAATTAGTTCAGATCCCAAGAAGTTGGTTCTCAGCTGGAGCCAAAAAAATAGATGTTTTTCACTATGGAACTGAAGTTGGCATCTCAAATTCTACTGTGTTACTTCCTCTGTTGCTGATGTATCCTCGATCACACTAGTTCCATTAAAAACTGGTGAAAAGGCAGATTGTTTTGCTAGAAAACACCACAGTTATTTGGTAGGAAATCACAACGAGTGTGAATCTAGCAGGTTCACTTCTGTAAGTTATCTGTTCAGTGTCTGCCAGACATCAGACATGGTCGTGGCTGGTGCTCGGAGTGAAGGCTCTTGATGTGTGTTATTATTTGGCACATGTCACTGTGTCTCCGGCTTTGTGAACCAGCCTCCGTTTCATTAAAAATTCCTACATGCCTGCCGTCTCGTTCCTTCATCGTCTACTGCCAGTAGCAATTTTGTCATTATCAAAGCCACACAAAAGTACAGTGTGGGCAAACTTGGGCAACAAGTTTAGTGGGAGACATATGGGACAGACTTGTTACACCATTTCTTTAGAGCTGCAGAACTGAATCATCATTTCCCTGCCTTTCTACATACACCTCCAACTATTGAACCAATAACCCATATGAATTAGTGTCCGTCTCCACCAGTGCTGCCTGAATGCTCACACATATGAAGGCTGTGGAAGGATTTTCTTGCTACAACAGTTTTCTAATGTATATTTTAGCTAACGGTTTGAAATGTGGATTGGAAGACTGTTACGTTTTACTGAGCCTTAGATCATCACATGACCGCTACACCGAAATCCCTGTGCAGCCCAACTCTGCTCCAACGGGGTTTATTGTCCACAGGCCAGGAAGATGAGCCAGCCAGCTTAGCATAACAACATTTGGCCGACATATGGTGTGAAAGTAGCTCGGGCTAACTTGTCATGAACATTCACATGACGGGCCATATGTTGCCATTAACAGTCTGACAGTTACACAATGCAGGTGTGGAAAGAAGCAGAAAGACAGACAAATTCTCCTTTTGCAATGGATGGAGGAAATCTCTTCTCTGCTGCTCTGATGTCATGTTTGAAAGTTTTGGCTCCTGTCATGTTTTTCTGGGCCAAAGCTGCAGGAGAGAAGAGCAATTTGAGAGTAAATGCCTACTTTTGCTGCCCAAGAAATGGGCCTTTATTTTTTTTGTGTGTTTTTTTTTTTTCTTTTGAGGGATTCATCTTCCAAAACATAGACCATGTTTGGCTAAACTACACTCTTGGGTATGTTGAAAAATGACACATCCTCTTTGCATCATGTCCGGAGCACTGATTTTTCTTTTTTCTGCAGCAGTGACTTTTTCCCACACGCCCTTAGACTACAGGCATTTCATTACTCAGGAGGGCACTGGGGCGCGCACACACACAAACACACAAATACACAAATACACACACATGCATATGTATGAATTTGGTCTTAAACAGTTCACATGCACACACGCACACACACACACACCACACATGCAGCATGCAGAACAAGCCAGTCATTAGCGTGTTTTTATAAGCTAACAGAAGATTAGAACCAGATGGCCATTCTGTTTCCTCCTTCCTTCCTCTCAGCTTCTCTCTCACTCTCTCTCTTTCTCTCTCGTTCTCTGCTGTTACCACTGTCTCTTTCTGTAACTCACCCCTGTCTGTCTGTCTGTCTATCTGTCTGTATCCCAAATGAAAATGAACAAACCTAATGGACAATATGTGGACTGATTGCTGCTTGAAAATCAACACGAGTACAAAGAAGAGCAGAATCATAAAATCTTTGTCTTCTCTCTCTCTCTCTCTCTCTCTCTGTCTTCCCCTCCCCATCACATATTCAGCACATGCAACACATCCAGAGCATTATTCATTTTTAGAACAGGATGAGGATAACCCCCCCCCCCAACACACACACACACACACACACCCTCCACCCATAGTCCCAATTTGTCTCTCTTCTTTGTCTCTATAGCCCTCCCCTCGTTCTCTCCTCTTACTCCTCTGTTTCTGTGTTGTGTAAAACACTGTCCCACATGAGCGCTGTAGAAAAGGAAAGGAAAGGTCAGCCGTGTGCAGCCTTTTGGCCTGAGCCGACGCTCTCCCTCTTCAGCTCTCTCGTTCATTTTGTCTGGCTGTCTCACTGTCACCCTCCCTTCTTGTTCCCTCTGTATTCAACTCAATTAAAGTGTCTGGCATTGGTGGTGCAGTTAGAATTCAAATTCAGAAGCTTTATTGGCTATGCAAACCTGTTGTCCTGTATGAACTGCATCTTCAAAGATTCAATAATATACACACACCAACAGTGCTGCCTTCCTCAGAACTGTCTGCTTGGTTTCATCACATCAAAGAAATAGTTGACACTTTAAGGTGTTAAACTGTCACTTCCATCATACTTACGCAGAATGAAACAAGATACAGCTTGGTTTAATGCAAAAGAAATTGTGCAAATCGTAGTTAACACTCGCAACCTAATTAAAGACCTCCATAAACAGCATGCTGTGAATGAGCAAGAATGCAGAGTTTTCTCTCAGACTCTGCCATCAGTTCAGCTGCTGCTCTCAACTCAGCTGAAGAGTACTAATACTTCGTATTCAACTACAAGTGGCCTGCAGCCCTACTAATGCAGTGAATCAGTGGGACATAATCGAAAATCTATTCTGTGAAGTGGCCTTTTAGTAAAACTTTATGAAATTTCATTAGTAATCCAAAGATATGATGAAACTTCTTGGCAGTCCTCGTCTGTCTGAATTACCTCTCAAACACCTGACAGATTTAACAGTGTAGGACAGAGGTGACAGAGATCTCAATCTAGAATAATTCATGGTTTTGAATCAGGTCTGGTTTTCTTCACTTTAACTTTCTGTGTTTCAACAGGCCAAACTGCTCTGTGAGATTTGTTTTACAGTTTGTCTTTGTGCGTATGCAGGGAATAAAATTACCAGTAACAGTGTCTAAGCATTCCCTTTTCTAAATCTCTCCTGTTTTACATACAGCGTCCTTAATACTCCACTGACACACAAACACATGCACGAGACACAAAGACACACACAAGTTAATTTATATCATCATAGATTCTCCATCAGAAAAAAACAACCCATGGCATTATTCTGAAGAATCATCATCAATGCTAGTCACCCTGCATAAGTGTGTACGCTAAATAATTCAGCTGTAAATACAAGAACTGAATTATTCCTGACATACTGGCATCGATTCAAGTCAGTCAGTTTTGCTGCTCTCAAGTTTAAATAAAAGAAGTCAGAAAATCCAAAATAAAAAATCTGGCTTCTAGTTCAGGTGTTGCTTCTAATAAAACTAAAACAGCAACCACAGCTGCAGAGTGCTTATAATTTAAAGTGCATTCATCCGTCTACTGTATCTGTGCATAAAGCCATCTATCCCTCATTTCTTCAGCCCACCACATTTATTCCTATCTACTGCATCCATTTTTTCTTACCTTTCTCTCTCTTCTTTCTGGTTCTATCCAGGTGATCTTTGAGCATGATGCGAACTTGTCTCTCATTCGCCAGATCTTTAATGAAGGCGTGTCTCAGCAGGGCATCTGTAGTTGGTCGGTGTAGATGATTCTTAACCAGACAACGATCTACAAATGACAGGAAACGCTTTGACCTGTAAAAAGACAGACAGAGAGAGAGGATGGAGGGAAGCAGACACCAAAAATTTACCATGAAAAATGACTAAGAATTTTCTTAAAATCTACATTGTAACAAATATTATCTGTTTAATGTGCCTTAATTCAAATGAAAAAGAGAATGAATTTTAATAAACATACAGGTATGTAGCCAAAAGCAGTCTGAAGTCAAGGTCCTGGGTTCTGACACAAGCTGCCTGCTGGGGCCGATTTAATTGACTAAAATCTTCATTACAAGAGTCAGAATATGTTTCATGCACTGTCAAAACATTTCTACTTTTTTTTTTAACTTATATGTTTAAATATTTATCCAAGGTTCCCTTTGAACTAAATTGTCACTTCATGCAGACAATGTTTGTGATGTAAAATGATGATTTAACAACAAAAATGAGAAATGCATGATATTGATTGGTGCCAGTAATTGCTAGCAACTAGTGAAAATTTTTAGAAATCATTCTGATGGTGAAATTCTAGCTGATGATATGAAGCAAAACAGTCTACTACACAGCTTTTTACACTGTTTTCCAGGGTGCCTTCAAAAATGAGCCTTCAGAGAGAGTAATAGAAACTTTATCAGCACCTGAGTTACAAAGGTTTTTTTGTTTTTTTTAAACACAGGTATGTGGGCCTTTGTAATTCCTGATTTTGAAGCAGAAGCTGCACAGTTTCAGAGTCTGTAAGGGCGTCAACAGGCCTGGGAAAACCTCAACTTCACAGCTATGATCATCACCTGAACCTGAGACCAAACATAAGTCTATGTAGTGGAAAAGTCTGCAGTCTAAACGATATGACTGAACTTCTCTTTAAAATACAAAAATGAGAAATTACTGGTCATCTTACAGGTACTTACCATACGAGGCAGATATTTGTAATATGTCATATCAGCTAAAAATAATTGCAATCCAAAAGTGCATCACAGTGTGCAAAGTCAGAACAGTCAAAAACAAAAAAGAAGAGCACATTGAGTCAATGCGTAAATCAGTATGAAGTCAAAATCAACTGAAAGAACAATGAAAGGTTCCCAACAATGAAATATAACAGACAAATGTAGAAATCACCAAAATGTCTAAACCAATGACAGCCTCAGTAACATGCAACAACATTCTCAAACATCTGTTTTAACTCACCCGCAAGCTAACAATCACTTGTTGGAGTATTACCAAGCAAAAACCTGTCAAAAATGTGGATTTGAAGTTTCACTCAGGTGACATCTTTATACAGGAACCATCCTAGAATTCAAGAGTTGCTGTCTGTGCTCTGAACTCATTGAAGACAGGGGAGGAATATGCATTGGTGCTTAGTTTTGGTGTGTTTGCTGCCTGCAGGAGGCCCTGAGGTAAAAGGACTGGAAAAGACTGAATCCTCCAGACCGTTAGAGCTATTAAAAGCTGTCCTATGAACTAGTGTTTCTGATTACATTAATAGTGAATGGGAGACAGCACTAGTTCAACCATTGGTTAAATCTCAAGAGCTTATCAATTATACATGGGAGAGAAGGAAACAGGATGACAGGAGGGGAGGAGACGAGAGGAGAAGGAAAGAGAGCAAAGGGGTTCACGATAAAACCCTAATTAAGATTAAAAATGGCCCCAGCAACATATTCATGCAGTTTTGTACCCATTTGAAAAAGGCCAAATGTGTCACAGTTTGAAAGTTTTATCTTTTTGCCTGCTGAACATGCTGCCGCTTTCAGTTTCTCTGTGACATGAGAATGTAGGGGCATCTTTTGCCTATCATCTGGCGCATGAAACCCACTACAAAGACCACTTTCAAGCCTAGTTGTCCAAAGAGAAAACCCAAACACTGCCCTCTACATCCTCTTGTGTGTATGTGTGTGAGTGTGTTCCCAAACTCACCATTTCTTTGATTTAAGTTTGGGCGGAGGGTTCCGTGGAATCAAAAACAGTGCTCTCATAGGATGCATGTCACACAGAGCTGCAAAGATGAAAGAAGAGAGTCGCAGTGACAGCGAGAGAGAGAGAGAGAGAGAAAGATGAGAATAAAAGACAGAGAAACAGATGGGGACAGAAACAATAAGAGGGAGGAAAAAATGAATCCTGAGTGAGAATATATGTACATGCAGACAAAACAAACTGTTCAATGAGCCATCGACAATGTGTGTGTTTGTGTGTGTGTATTTCTAACTTACGAGGGGCTCCTTCAGCCATTTCTAGAGCAGTGATTCCTAAGGACCAGAGGTCACTCTGCGAACGAGAGGCAGGAAAAGGTTAAGACTGGCAGACACACGAAGCTTAGCTCGAGTTCTGCTCATTTCCTGTAAACCTTCCATGTCCCTTTTCACAGTCAAACAGTAAATCAGTGTGTTCACAGTGGAAAATATAGATCCAAGAAAGAAGTTAAGCCAATCTTCTGGTATTTTAAGAAAGAATCAGAAAATCAATGGAGCCTTTAAATGATGTACTGGATTTCAAAAGTCAATGTCTAATAACTCCAAGAAAAAAAAAAGATAAGTTAAGATTCTATTTAAGGCTGTTTTCTGTGAACTCTGATACATCAGATCAGAGGAATGAATGGAAAGCTTTTAAATGAACAGTCTGAATTAAGTTTGCTCAGCATCAAAAAGGAGTTTAAAGTTCACTTGGCAAGTTTTTGGTCAGAAATGGCATGCATAAGTACATGTGTAATTAACTGCACCCACACCTTACAGTGTCAGTAAGTGGTGTGAGTACCCTACACAGCAAAACTTTTATCTTGCTAGTAGCACATCAGTGTGTTTGTGTAAAAGTGTTTGTGTAACTTTAAGGATGGCTGTTACTGTAGCTAGATGTCTAGCTAAACTGTTATTGCTGTAACTAAACTGCCAAGTCCAAACATAAACTCCACTCAGCACTGTGCCTGAACGCATCCTGTGTAAACACCGATGGGAGACTGAAGCTGCTGCTGATGTGCTACACTGGCTGTACAGACATTGCGTAAGTGTAAACAAAGAGTATTAGATCACGTTTGATTTTTATCCAAGAATGTGACACTCAAAACAACACGTGGAAGCAGGACCTAAGTGAAGTTCAGTCCCATTGCAGTTAACAGTTTATCTTAAGTTTAAGTACATGAGTAGGGAAACAGAAAAACAGGTCAGCACAATGTGCAGTCGCTCCCTTAAGGAAATCCCCAATTTGGTGAGAATCAACCTAATTTACCTTTTTTTTTTTTTGGCAACATCTCAGAATGGATTAATATAAATTTGCCTGAAGTTGGCTGTAAAAGGGACTATTTCTGTGATAAAAGTACCCTGTAGTCATATGTGGCCTCAGGGTTCTCGTCACAGGCGATGACCTCAGGAGCCATCCAGTAGGGTGTACCGATGAAGGTGTTCCTTCGACCAATAGTCTTATCCAGCTGCGCTGACACGCCAAAGTCAACTGAAACATAAAAAAATACAGGACAATTTCACATCTGAGTAGCAAACACAATCTATGCTCTTTCATGAGCTGTTTCTGCAACATACATATATATGTTGCAGTATAGGCGTGTATATATGACTGTTCTACAGTTCTACAGTTCTGCCTGGAGGCTTGCAGGCTTGCGTGAGAAACCACAGTGTGTGTGTCGGTGCGTCATACCCAGTTTGACTTCAGCATTTTCCGTGAGCAAAACATTTTGTCCCTTAATGTCTCTGTGAATCACATGATGGGAGTGAAGATGGGAAAGACCCTGGAAGACATAGACACGCACACACAAACACATGCAAACACGCAGTCAGATGATCAGTGTCACTATAAACACCAAGACGCAAACACCCCTTTAAAAGAGTGGTACCATTATGTGTTTATTAAAGGAATACTATATAAAGAGTAGAATTCATTCCATGCTTGCTGCACGTTTTTTCCCTTCCAAGAAAAGCTCTAAATAACTTTGCTTTAGGTAGCAGAGTGGCCTAGTGCCACAGTTTGGTGTGTGTGTGTGTGTTTGTACTCTCGCTTCTTCAAAGGAGGTTGGATAAACAGAGGAAGTGAGTCTTATTTCAGACAATGACTTCACCATGCTATGCTTAGTGTCTGTGTGTGTTTGTGTGTGTGTATGCTGTGGTGTTCAAACAATGAGGAGACAGCATGGCTGACAGCATCAGGGAAAACACTGGCGACAGTCCAGAGCCCTTTGTCTCTTAATTTTTTAACCAACAAGACATTGTCTCACTTTCATTTTGTCCTTGATAGCGTCAACATCAAGGACAGATGTATTGGAACTGATACTCTCAGTGTGCATGTAGGTTTTTTTGGCACAAGCCACAAACACCAAAGCAGACAGCAGTGCAAACATCCCCGAGTCTTTCTCAGGACCTTGTGATCTCTTTGATAACAATAACATCTCACAGACATGTGTTTTGAACTCAGCTTTATATTATATAAATGAAAAAATAAATCAATTATTCCCCCTAGAGTCACTGGGGAAATCATGAGAGAGATAGCCGAACATAAAGAAGGATCAGTGTCAGTTTGGCCCTTTTTCTTTGATGTTTTTTTATACAACAGAAGCAACTCATTCAGCCTTTAGCTTGGCTCTCATACATATTACTACCTCTGTTTATTCCAGGACCAAAAGGGGCCTCAACCGTAACAACAGCTCAGGAATAAAGTGTACTTTGTATTCTCTGTGATGATTGCACTGCATTTTGTACAAGTTATTTGAATATTCAGGAAATAGCTGCTTACTCACATAAGTAATATTGTAACAGGGATTTGTGTCAGTGTGCTGAGGATTAAGTCAGTACAGAACAGCAGGTACACACACCTTTACATCCTGTGCATACTCTCCTTTGGGTTTCAACGTGAGAAGGGTTATTTTGATTTTAAAAAGCTTGTCCTCTACACAGCTAATGAAGGTTTCTGCTAGTTTATATCTAGTTCTTTAAAGTCAGAGGCACATAGCCGAGGATATAAAACTTAAGACAAGAAGTAAAGCAAACTTTACATGTATATTTCCATCCTTTTTTAATTTCTGTACAAAAAATCCAGAATAGTAAAGCCGGAAATTTTAAAGCAAGTCAAAATAACAAAAGTCAATATATCCACTAATATCTAATAATATCAATTAATGCAACGTATATGCATAAAAGTTGTAGATGGAAACATGCATGAACACTGACATTTTCTTGAGTAGATCTTTTGGTGGCTCTGCTAAATTTTGTTACATTCAAATGAAAACTTGGCTTTGAGGAGCCATGACAAAATAATCATTTGCTTAAATCCATTCAATTTTTGATTCTAGGTCGGTTTTGATGAGAATAGTAACCATGGTGCACGTTTTTTTTTTCAATAGAAAAAACAAAAAAAACCCCTGAATTTACTACAGCATTAATTTTCAAATGTGACTGGCTTCTTCTCCATAGTAATGATGGTCAAGGTTCCTTATACCATACTGACAGATGAAGAATCTGTTTCTCATTAATACAGTTGAAGTAATGAAAACTGATGAAAGTAAAATAAACCCCAAGAGCAAGGACATTACCCAGGAGATTAAAAAATTCTCTTCTGGGACCAGCAGCTCCCAGTTCACAGTTGTACACTGAGCCCATATAACAACATCAATAAAATGAAATGACCTCACAGGTGCCTTTGTTGGTTCTACTACACAAACCCAGTTTTACAGTGCGTATGTGTGCTGCGGTGAGTGTCTGTTTATTTTTACGTCAACCTTACCCTGAGCACCTCTCGGCAGATGTAAGCTATCCAGTCCTCCTTAAGACAGTTCCCCTTCGTCTTCTTCACCAAGTCTGTCACAGAGCCGGCTCCGCAGTACTCCATCACCAACTGGATGAACACAAACAGGCAAAATGGCATCAGCTAGTACAACTCTAACTCAAAGAATACAAATGTAATCATTTCAAAATCAAAGACAGGTACTGGTTATTTAATCAAAGCATATTTGTTCCTCTTTTTTTCTTTTAATCGGTGGCAATAACAGGCAGAGAGCGGTAGATAGACTAGTTTACAAACCCAGAGTTGGTGGTCCTGTCCAGCAGGACTTTTCTTAATAAACGCTCCATAATAAGTTGCAATGTTTCTATGATGAGAATAACTCTTCAACATGTTGATCTCCAGTTTTATCTCCTCTTCTTCTTCCTAGACATAACAACAGATAAAACAGAAATTACTTGACATGTAGAGTATATCTGAATAATGAAAACATCATTTCAGACTGCTTGATTGACACTTAGCGTAGTTATTCTTGGTTGTAAAAATAAATGTTTCTCTGTTGGGATAACTCTTCAACTCTTTTCAATAAACAGCTTGCATGTTAGAGGCCTAACTCAACAAAGAATATTTTACTCACTACACCATATATAGATTACTTAAAGAGTTCTTAAGGGTAGAGACATTCCTGACAACCATTTTCCCTAAATTTAGACTGGCCAATTAGTAAGAAAACACTCAGAATAAAATAGTCATGTTGAAAGACATTTGGTCTATAAGGGTTAAATTTGTTCTAATATTGTGAGCCTAATAAAACCAGTAAATCAGAATCATTTATAACCAAATTGGTTCTAAATACCTCTGACATATGTGGCACTTTGCTTTGTGCATCATCGACATTGAACCTAACTAATACTGTGATACATAAACTAAACCTATAAGTTTAGGGGTGATCAATAATGTCAGAGACTGTTCCTGTCCTGCACAAACAGAGAATTGCACAGAAAAGAGCACAAAGCCGATGCAAGCAGTAACTTTTTTAAGTTTTCCAAGTTCAGTGCTTGATCATAATCAGCACCGAGTGAAATGCTTTCTTGGGACCACTGTTACACTGAAGCAGCACCATGCTGGAGTCTATGAGGATCTGAATGTTCACATTGAGTAATACTGTGACATTATGATGCATCTGAGGTAAAATATTTGATGCAAACAACCTAACTGCTGCACAATGGCAATTGGGGTTTTACTAAGTGACAATGCGCCTGCTTTAAGTGCATTAGAAAGATCACTCTCTGAAATTAGCTCCCTGCCACTTTTTTCTGTTCCTAAAAATGAGGTTCGGCTTCTGGTTTGTACCCATTTAGCCAGTTTCAGGTCATGGTGAAAGTGCAAATGGTCATGTTCCAGAGTGTGTACAAAAAGTGTGTGTAACACTCATAACCAAGCGATGTTACCTGGAAAACATACTAAGAAAAAGTACTACTTGTACCTACACGCACATTATTGTTGGTGCACAACAGGAAGAATCTAGGAAGTTTTTGATTGCACCTCATGCAGTGTAGCACTTAGCAGTGTCAAAGTCAAACTTCTTCTATGAGAGCAACTCCTTTCAATCTCCATCCTCATTTCCTGCTTTCATTTCCTTTGAAAACCAAATTAAACTACACATCAGGAAAATGACCTGTTTAATCTGGCTGAAGCTTATCTACAACCAATCATTTACAGACAGACACAACCTCCAGTCTGTTGTGTAACCCCTGGGTGACCTTACCCCCAACTACTGAACTTTAATCTAACGACTGCAGTTTTTCCACAAAACAACTACAGTTGATCAGTGTTTTGAGACCCAAGAAGAGAGAGAGAGAGCAGAGGAAACAGAGTGTTGAGCCTATTGTTTTCTGTCTATAAACCCCAAAAATGACTTGTGATTTTTCTAATTTACTGAACCCTGAACTTTACAAGAGTCTGGAAGAGATGTGCAGGAAGGAAAGTGAAGCTGAAGAAGCTGGACATGGCCGTTAATCAGAAAAGAGGAAACAAACAGGGAGCTTCTCCCAGTCACTGACCGCTTTAAATCTCCACAAGACAGGAGGGGAGAAAATGACAGAGCACAGTTTGAACTTTCACCTCCATGTGAAACACAAAGCCTCCTGCCTGTGTCTGTCGACGCGCTTTCTCTTTGTTTTTGTGTGAATGTGTGTCTGTCTGCATGCATGTGTGTAGGAGAAGGGAGTTAAAAGCCGAACATTTCCTGCTCAAGAGTTTGTCTGCATACAGAAGACCAAGAAGTACAAGTCCCATTAAAGGGACATGAAATGTGGAAAAAGTAGTTTTACCATTTTTAATATATCTTTCTTTTAAAACAACAGTAACTGCACAGAACACACTTAAACTAATGTCAATAACGCTATCAATTAACTGATAATTTGGTCTATAAAATGAAGAGAACTGTTAAAAATGACCAAAAAAACTCTCTAAAGCCCAAAAACATGTCTTTATATATTTTTCTTTGTTCAATATCAGTCCAAATCCAAAAGACACTGCATTAACCATCACACTGAGATCTTATTCTCAACAATGCACATCATATTTAGCTTTAACAAGACTGGCACTCTGTGAGGTTGTACCAAGGCACATCACTGCTCTGAGCTAACATGCACAAGAAGACAATGCTAACATGTTCATGTTCAGCTAGTTAAGCAAAACATTTAATGATCTATGTTTACCAAGTTAGCATGCTAATTATGTACAGCTGAGGTTGTTGGAATTTCAGCAATTTTGCTAGTATCTAATTGCAAACCAACATAAATTTTACTATTTAGACTCAGTAATGTTGCTAGATGAAAAAGTTCAAGTTATGACAGGGCTAAAGGACTTCTTACTCGCCCTATGGCAAGTAAAATGCCATAGTAAAACTACCTATTCACTTGCCTGATAATGCAATAGGTATAAAAAGGTGGATTAGACGCATAATTTTTTTCTTGACTAAAAGTAACTTGGCAGAGAGCCATCTAGCTTCCTTTTCATTTCTGATGACTGTTGCTTAGTACAGACTGACCACCTGCGATAAAATATCGTCAAGTTAAGATGTTTATGAGCTCAAACACAAGAGAATGCAAACTAAAGACTCTCAGAGACTGCATTCCCTTGAGCCATGCCAATAGCCTGCCTCAACAGTGAAAATGTTTTTAATGATAAATCATCAAAATGATTGCCAGAATGTTTTTTGTCCATCAATTTGTTAATTATGTAACTTACTGCCTAGAATTTACAGTATCTGTAAGCATATTCCTTAGAGGTAGATCTTCTGAGAGTAGGGCTCAGCTTGGCCACATTGCAAACAATACCATTAAACACTGTTTTGCTTAATTATGGCCAGAATGCCCCACAGCCTGCTGCAACATACTTTTATGGACTCAAATTCAACCCAATTCTGTTTACACTGTTGCTCTACATCCGTAAACCACAAGCAATATGCAAATATATCTCACACATCTCTTGTTTATCCCCTCGTATAACTGTCAGACCACAGGGTGGAGCATGCCGAGTCACACAACCTCCTCTTCAGACCCCGACTAAGACTATAAGATGTCAACCATGATTCTTACGTAACTGTAAAACCCTTCCGCTGACTTTTAAATGCAGCATTATAGAGATGTGTCCATCCCAATGTTTCCCATCTGGTTTAAGTTTTATTGATATTTGTGAATATTTTATATCAAAATTATCCCAGATTGTGGCTTTAGAACTCCAAAGTTAACAGAACTTTAATATCAAGGAGAATCACCTGGAATCTAATAAAAAACTACTTTTGGGTCAGAACTGAAATATCGGTGGGATGGAGAGAACTATGAGAAAGACAAGACTATTTCATGTAATTGAATTTTGTCAGGCTAGCAGTATACTGAAGTTGATTTCTGTTTGATCCTGGTTGTATTTCTATGCTGTGAGGGGGAGTTAGGAGAGGCTGTCAAGTGCATTCCAAAATATCCATTGCTTCAATTACCTGCATGAGTGGAGAGAGAATTGAGTTGGAAAAGGACAAAAGAGAGACAAACTGCAAAAACAACTCATTCAGGCCAATTATGGGTTTTAAAACCATTTCACAAGGGCAAATGCTGTAATATTGTTTCATAGGACAAAACAAGAACTAAAGAGAAAGGTCTCCAACAAGTGTGCGAGCCCTGTGCCTAAAAACTGTCTGAAAACAGTCATTCCTGTGGATGAGTTTCATCAGTTTTTATGCCTCTATTTTTTGTTTGTTTTTGTTTGTTTTGATGCAAAAGCTTCTTCAATTCTGTCTTCACCCTAAATTGTAAACTAAAATGTCAAGTGCTTGAACATATGAAATTATGGAGCCACAAGAGCCAACCAACATATCATGGTTATTGCCTTGTAAAAGATTTTACTTCAAGTACTAAAAATTAGTTTGTTTCTCTTTGAGTTATGCGTTTATTGTGTAATAATCTTTTAGTGGACCCACTACTTTGAACTTCTCATATGGCAACAACTTCTTAAACAAAATGACATCAATAAGCGTGCATGGGTTAAGAGTCTCCTACATATATATTTAATCTTTTTTTCCTTATTGGGTCCAAATATTTTTACAACAAAGGGAGGAAACATAACACTTAATCCAAACTAAGGGCAGATCTGTACCAGGAAAATAAAAATGCAATCTAAGAGTACTCCAGAAATTTATTGATGCGCCTCATAAAGTTTGGGCACAAACAAGGGACATGTTTTAAAAAAAATGGTGAAATTTATTGCAGCAGAGGCTTTAGTCCTAATCCAGTGATACAAGTCAATCGTGTCTGTTGTTACAACCTCTGCTTCCTTAAGGAGAATGTCTTTCAAACCTTGTAACTCCATTGCATGATTCAGGCTGGCGGATAACATCAACAAGGTTATTTTTATGCCTTTACGCCCACAATAGCCGTGGCCGGAGGCATTATGTTTTCGGGCTGTCCGTCTATCCCAGTCTTGTAACGTGATATCTCAGGAACGCTTGTAGGGAATTTACTACATCCGGCACAAACATCCACTTGGACTCAAAGACAGATAAGAATTTCTCAGAAACAGAAGAAGAGCTTGTGACCATATTTTATATTTGGCCCAGAACTGAACTGTGACATTAATTTTGGATGTCCACCTTGAAACTGCGGTGTTTGTTAAGATCTTCTCTGCTGCTCGGTTGAAAATGTGTGTGAGGAATCAACTTCTTAAAAATTTAGCTTCTAGACAGCACGTTTCTCCTCGGAAATTATTCACTGGAATCATACAATATTAACTTCTATTTCACAAAAACATACACTCAATACAAACTTAAGTTCTTTCAAAGTCATTTCAATCTTACATTATATGAGTATAGAGAGACTTGTAAACTGCAACTTGCTGGTTCATAAAGACTTACAGCCACAAAAAAAATCTTTTGTTTTAGCCTCAGAGGACATAATGTAAATATCTTTATTGGCTAAGTTATGATCCTTCTGTTGAATTATCTCAACTTTATATGTAAAATCAGTAGAACGCCAATACCAGTTTTCATTTAAGCATTTCTTCCTGAAATTTTTGAGGAACCATTTACACCCTGTATAATTTACAAAGCTCATGGGAAATGTACAAGTGCAAGCACCTGTGTAAGTTTCCCCATTCACAGAATAAAAACAGGTCAACTTGCTATGTTATTCTAAGTTTTGCCTCATGTGAAAAAAAACAGTACGCCATGTATTATTTACATGACATCATGTTTATCTAATATCAAAGCAGAGGCTTAGACTTGGGACTCTTCTGCAAAAGACTTGAGACTTGATACTAAATTGAGAATTGAGAAACAATTTTAATTAATTTTTTTTGGATTTTGGTGCATTAGCATGAAGGATATGCTGAATGAGATGAATGTCATTCCCTCCAATATTATCATGTGTATCTGGTATGCAGAGCCACAGATTACTGTAAGCGGCAGCAACAACAGTAGGGGGGAGCCCACCTGCAGCTGCTGTGCCACTCTTATAACCTCTGTAATAATTGCACACAAGGCCCCAAAAAAAGAAAATCTAAATGCAATTTTTGCTATACTAAAATAATGGAAGCTGCATACCACCAGACCACACCAAACTTTATCAGGCATATAAAAAAGCATGTGGATCAATCACTTGGTAATGTTAAAATCAACATTATCATCTGTGAACGGTTAGCAACCATGTCTGGCTCTGCATTAGCTATTCAGTGTTTGTCTGCTTGTCACACATGTTAACAGAAAGTCCTGGCTTTGCCATATCATTAAAATGGTGAACAACTTCATCATTCATGATCAGCTGCCACCATTGGCTGGATAACATTTAACTACAAAAAACATCATGTCAGTTATTAACATCACCTACAAGGAGGCAGCACGTTTATTGTTTACCACGAAACATTACAAGATATTTAGTTACCATTTCACTGGGTTCAAGATGGCCAGAGGGAGGGGTTAATTTACAGTTGGTCATAACCTGTTATTAGCAAGTGTAATCAATTGATGTGGTGGCAATCTAACTGTCACTGAACTATAGACTTCAGTTGTTATTGCATTGGCTGTGTAAGGTGGCCATTTGCTAAACAGTTGATCAATGTGAATACTGTATGTAATAAATAAAGGAGTGATGATAGTACAATACGCATGCATTGATTTCCTGACAAATACAATACAACACAATACATACTGCAGTGATCTAAGCAGACTGGATGGCATGCAGGTGATGATAAAATAACCAAAACAGATTTGACTTGGGTCTTGCTCAAAGATTTAACACTTGGACTTGCAAAAACTGATTTGCAAGTGTCTATTCTTGCAATATTGAATTAATTACATTTATCAGTTTAATATCAAAATAAATCTAGAGATGAGGGAAAGAAAAGGAAACAAAAAAGAGGGTGGAGGCAGAGAAAGAAAGAGTGAGTGTGAAATTAAATGTGCTGCACTTTTCACCTCTGTAACTTCCATGACTTTGATAGCTGCCAGTTGGCCCGTCTTGACATGACGACCCTGAAGAAAACACATGAAGAAAAAGACAAAAATCACAACAGATTAAAAAGATTCAGCACACACATTTAAAGATTTGTTTCCACAGGTACACACAGATTTTCAGTCTTGTAAAAAAAGCATTCAGTACAATAAAAAACAAAGTGAACTGATTTGTAATAAAGAGTGCCTTTAGAGTCTTGTGTGTTACGCTCCAATATCACAAGGACAAAATTACTTACAATGATTGTGCCAAAAAAGAAATGAACATCTACCAAAAGGAATTTGTCTTATGAGTTTATGCTGCAGTTAACAAGCAAAATGGGAAGAAGGGATTATGTTTATGTGTTTGGATGATGATCAAACAAGGATTGCCTCATGCACCAAATTCACAAAATTACCTCCAAAGGCATTGCTGAAGGTCAGTTTAATATCATGACAAAAACAAAATCATCAAAACACTAGGAGACAATATAAGAATTTTCCTCACAGATTCATATTTGTTATATCACTGATGAAACTGCGAGAGTAAGTGTGATCCTGATGGGAACAAGAGGACGATCAAGAGGTAACACATTATAACTCAAAAACCCCACACAAGTGGCCGAGACATTTGGCTTATCACATTTGCTTAGTCTGATTAGTGTTGATGTTAATATCACAACCAGAAACAGCCCTTACAACTGCAGTGCAAGCCCGTCACATTAGTAACACACACACCCACATATATTACAACATCTCTTCTGAGCGAATGCTTGGATTGTGATATTATTTTCAATACTGGACACAGCTATGTCTACATAATTTCATTTTCTCATGAGAGGCGCAGTCACAGAGAACAAGACAGGATGCGGAATGAGGGTGAGAGAAAGAGAGAGAGAGAGAGAGAGAGAGAGAGAGAGAGAGAGGGAACCAGCACTGAGAGCCAGAGCTGTAAAGTGCAGTCAGGTGAAAAGGGGAAAATTGAAAACCTTGTCATGAGTAAGAAAGCTGACAAGATACTAGAGTAGCGACTCTATAAGCCTTTAAGCTGGGATGTATAACAGGGCTCTGAGCATGTTTGGATGTGTGTGTGTATGTGCATGAAATAGATCAGAGGGCATGACAAATCCTACTATGCTCAATCAGACAGCTAATATTCAAGTACAGGCAGAGAGACAAAGAAAAAAAAAACAGAGAAAAAAATTGAAAGGTCTAATGTAAAAGGTTTATGGGGATTACCCTTAGAAATAGGATAAAGCATCAATAATTATGTTTTCATTAGTGTATAATCAACTGAAAATAAGAACTGTTGTTTTTTGTTACCTCAGAATACGAGGAAGAGGGGTCTCTTCCACAGAATCTGCCATGTTACACCTCCATGTTTCTACAGAAGCCCAGACTAGATGAACCAAACATTAGCTCTCAGAGAGACTTTTGTGGTTTTTGCATCCACAGTAGGTTCTTCTACACAGTGCAAGAAACAGCGAGGGGTGTTCACTAGGTTGCAATCTGCAACCTCACCATTAGATACTTTAAATCAGGGTTCAAGACTAACTTTTTATACTAGCAGCACTGGCGCTCCTTAATGAAACTTCTAGGGGCACCAGAACAAAAAATTAGAAGCACCACTCAAATCAACATGTGATGCAACACACTCGTATTTTTCCCATCTTCACTGTATTACTGATAAATACTTTGCTTTTTTAAAAATAACAATGTGCTCTTTGATTTCAGGAAAATAAGTCACACAATAAAGTAGTGCTTGAAGAGGATGTCATTTTCCATGACCTTTGAGAGGAGCTCTATAACAACTGTTACCAAGGCACAGGCTGCTGCTGGTATTTCTCATGATATACAATGATGATTAAAAAAAACAAAACAAAACAGGGTGGCTTATTTGCAAATCACACCTGTGCTGCTCGTCGTGAAATTGGTCTCCAAAAGTGATTGCACAAAGGGACTTAATGGTGACAATTTGGAATTCTACACTAGATCACGTGGGTCTTTTCATACTTGCGCATTAATGCTCCTTTTTCTCTGCAGCTGAATCCCAGAAACACCCTATCTCCAAAGACCTTTCCAAGAAATATTACTCACAGGTCCAATTTCTCTGTTACACAGTAGGCACAGGAGGATAAAAGGGTGTTGAAATATGTGTGTCTTCATAAAGTACTTCCACATTAGCAAAGTCTTCAAGAGTTTCCAAGAATTTAAGTCAGTAGTCAAACACATTAGTCATTATTCAGCTAAATACATGCCGTGTAAGGTAGGGCCACTGTTGCAGAGCTGCTAAACTCATTGTCAGTATTTTTTTGTCCACCACTACTGATATAGTGTCCACTATATCAGTTACTATACATACAATATACTGTCAGAACAAACTGTGCCTCCAACATATTTTTATTTTGTCAGTGGCCAGGTCAACAACTACCAGGGAAACTGTTTGGCAGAGAAATCTCAGACTGTGCCTGGAAATTGCTGGACATCACAGTAAAATATAGTAATTGTGAAAAAGATGCAAAGGGGAAAAGACTCCTTGTCAGATAGCAACCAAGATTATATTCTTTTCCTATATATTCAACTTTTATTTTAGACATTAGATATACTGTGTCAGGATCACTGGCCCCTATTAATTTGGCCCTGATTCTGTCCCAAGTAAGAGACATTTCTGCACACTAGCAGCCACCGGCCTGACTGTTATAAATAGGGAATGACATCGCTGTCCTTTCACACTTGATAGTATCTGATGGCTGTGCTGCAAACACAACTTATGTTCAAATGTGAAATGTTTTACTCTCAGCTGGGCTACTTATTGACAATGTGCAGCACTGACACACACACACACACACACACACACACACACATACACTCAAAGGGCTCTCCACTCTCCACCAGATATTTAATTGGAGAAGCTTGTGCAATTTCTGACATCGAAGTCCAATGAATCACACACAGGTTTGTGTACACACACACAAACACGCGGACACACACATCATGACGCTGTGGACAGCCACAAATCAAACCCAAATAAATCCTAACACAAATGCCTTCTCTCTATCCATCTGTGGCTTGCTGTCTCTCTCTATCTCATACACAGGCACACGCATACACACACACACACACACATTCACTCACACTAGCACAATAAGGGAACACTACAAATACTGTATCAGTGAAAAGGTTACTTTAATATATTCATAAATATGCTAATTAGATACTAGAGAAGCATTTATAATACAGACAGTAAGGGGACAAATGAGAGAAAGTCTTTGACTGTATTTCTCTGCAAGTCTCCAACTCTGTCTGATCCTCCTCACAGCGTTACACTCTCCCTGTTTGATTCGCTCCCATCTCTCTCTCTCTCTTCTTGTCTGTTTCATTCTGTCAGTCTCCTAAAGGCTGTTAGTTACATATGTGTACTTTGTGCTTGGATGGACTGCATCACTGATTAGCTCTCCTGTCTTAACCACATGAAGAAAGGCTGCATGTCTGTATCTGTGTGTGTGTGTGTGTGTGTGTGTGTGTGTGTGTGTGCGTGCATGTGGACATTTTGCTAGAGAAACAACCCTTTTTCTCTCATTCCATTCAGATGGAACCTTCACTGGCTGGCACTACAGGGTCAAAGGGGTTGCACTGGTTTGACATTATATTGAGTATAATGCTGCTAAAAGCTCAATGGAAACTCATTCCTACTTTCCTATGAAAATAAGAGAGAAAAAGAAGTGGTGACTTTTGTGTACTGTCACTCAAAATGTATTCACCAGTACAGTTTAGAGAAAAAGCATCTTTTTCTTTTATTCAATAACTGACTTCAATCAATTATAAGAGGTAGACTGGTTAAAAACAAAATATAGAAGAAAAAATATCAAAAAAAATAGTTATGGTTACACTGATGATCCTTTAGATAAAATGATTTACTGCCCATCAAGGTTTATCTTGAGTAGAACTGAGTGTTGCAGTTTCCCTAACATCATGGTAAGTGCGATTCTGGGTTGAGTTATGTACTTAAATGACAGTTTTGGCATTTTATAAGTACAGTCCCAGTCATTTCTGAGGATATTCTGACTTGTGAACTTCCCACATTGTCTCACTGCTCTGTGACACACACAGACAATCAGCACAGACCATAGCTTTCAGCCTCATGGGAATCTACTTTCCTCCTCTCTCTGTAGTTTTCATCTGTCTCTCTCCCTCTTCCTTCCTCCCCTCCTGTCTGTCTTTCTGCCATTCTGCCTTTCACCTCTGCCTTCCTTCCTTTCGCCCTCTCTTGCTCTCTCTCACTTTCCTCTGCCTCCTTTTTTTCATCCCTTGTCTATACCCCATTGTATTTTCCTTTTTTACCTCAAAACAAGCACAAACAGAGCAACTCTGCCCTGTGTAAGTCGATGTTTCCTGTCTCTCTTCTCTATTCTCTCAGCTCCAACTCCCACACAGCCATTGCTTAGCTTTGGAACAAAAACTTTCATTTCAAAATAAGACATTTTTCAGTTCAATATTTCAAATAAAATGTATTAGTGCAGTAAGAAAATACTGAGCTGTCCATTTCTTAATATTAGGAAGACAGAGAGTATTTTTTCACGTAAGAAACCGTCTAGTTCCAGCGGCTTTTGCTGTGAGGCAGCTGCAGTGTGGGTTGTTCTACAGGGAAGGGGTTAGTTCGGTCGCAACTTTAAGTAGCAGTTGTTCTGAGAGTACATTTGGGCATTTTTTTACACTCTTGTCAGCAGACCAGTAAGGATGAGTAAGATCAGAATCATGATAAATGGCTCACAGAAAGGGAAGTGACGCTTGAAACTAGAAAGATTTGAGGAAGTGAAGGTGATTCACACTGGGAGTTATATTATAGCTTTATGGCTGTTCACAGTCCATAGTGTTTCAATACGTTGTCACCATGGTTTACCAGGACGTCTCAACAGCGATAACAGAGTTTCGAGAGAAAATCTGGATGGCTCTTACCTTTCACAAACTTGACTTAAGTGTTTGTACAATAAAGATGTGTTTTTATGTTTTTAAAGCATGCTCCAGATTTGATATACACACAGTCTATAGTCTGTAGAAAAACTAAGTGAGCTAGTTTAATATAGTAAGCATCCTGAAACTACTTACTATTTTCAGTTTTTATGCACAGTGTTGCATCAGCAGCGATTGTGGCTCTAAGCTTTAGTGGAGTTTGACATTTTTACATTCTAACACACACACACACACACACACGCACACACACACCCACACACACATACACACACATATACACACACAGAGATGACTCTACTGCAGTGGCTTGCAGGGAAGGGAAGTTCCTACTGCAAACAGGGAAACGCCCTGTGTGTGGGTGTGTGTGTATTTTTGTGTGTGTGAGTGTGTATGTCAGCATGCATGCCTCAGTGATACTGAACTAAGAGGGTCTTTTAAAACATATCAATGACTTTATGTTCATTTGAAAAGTTTATCTGGTAAAAGTGCTACTTTGTTCACCCACCTCAGGAGCCAAATGCCCACTCATCTGAGAGTGGCTTCATGAAATGCGAGCTGGGCAAACTGTCAATATTTCAAGGTGAAAAAATCATCATAGAGAATTCTTGTTAGTTGTTTACTCACTTTTTAAAAAATCCAAGACGATCAGACTGTTTGTAATGGTTTTCTTTGTTCCACAGCTCCAAACTACTTCCGCCATGTGACCACTACTGCACATAATATCTCCTTTAATACATGCAAATGTGTGTTTGTTCAGCATCTGTTGGACACAAACGCTTTTGTCGTTATGTGCATGTGATGAGGACACCGACAGCAGTAAATGTAAATTGAAATCAATGCTGTAAATGACATGATAAGAAAAAGCAAAAGACATTGTGTAATTGAGTTTCATGGTGAGTTTGAACCACTTCCTTTTTTCTGACTGCATCGACTTTTCTGGTAACTTTCTGAGGGACCAAAGAACTTTATTTGAACTTAACCATGGTGCAGTTTGAGTTCTTCACCATAGTCACCCTGCTATACTGGCACTATATAGTCTGCAAAAACTATACGGGTGGAGTTTGCGGTTCAGAATGTCACATATAGGTCAAATTGAGGTTTCATTACCAACACATTTGGTACTTTAACCAGAAAAATAACCAGAAAAAAATTCTTACCATATCCTCTCAACTTTGGGTCACGGCTTTCATTTTCAGGTGTCACAAATGTCCCTGCTTTCTGCACATCTGCACTTCTCTTTTCCTACATCAGATTTTACAGCTTCAGCTTATACAACAGCAATGACTCTGTTATCTTCTTTCACTTAAAAAAAATGTCTCTATCCACGCAATGGCTTTTTTAATCTGCTATCACTCTTGTTTATAAGTTCTTGAGATGCTGTTAAAACACACAAAAAAGTGCACTTTGAGCAGTTTCTGACTTTTTAGCTCTCGTGGATATTTGGCCGGCAAAGCCTAATTGTTTTCTCCAGGCCTCTACTTTCCATATGACTCTCTGTCTGCTTTAATCCATCAATCTTTGTTGGTGGGAACCGACACCAGGGTTTGACTGACATAATATCTGACTAATTTGACTACTAACTATCCAGCAATGAGTGGATCGAGAATCTGACCATACTCATGTGCAACGTGAGTCATGCTAAAATTCAACAATCACTGCAAATAACCCTTGATGCTATACACATGTCAGCTATAAGGCTTCAATTTAGAGCAGACTTAATTGGCAACATAACCAAAGCTGAACTACAACCCATTTTCCCAAACAACACATGGTGGATAATGTGGTTTACAGCAGCGACTAAAACAAACTGCACATTACTGCACACATTTAAACATCGTCATGGTGACTCCTGCTCCATCACCCTCCTCCTCCTCCTCCTCCTCCTCATCCTTAAACTCTATTTCAAGTCCTAATATGTGTTGTTGAATTTGACGTGCTGTCTGTCAAACCTGCCCTCTGCCCTTACTTAGTGTCCCTCCTCCAGAGATCAACACCTGCTGGTTTTTGTTAAATCCTCAACATAAAGCATGAACAGAACAGCATCTCACTGACAGACCTTCAATGTTAATAAGATGCACAATATCACAGCCATTCCTTCCAACCTCAACCTGTTACCTATGATTTTCTAGCTATGTGGTGTGTAAATACTCAGACTTACAGTCTACTCCATTTGATTTCTTTGCCTTGACTGACTGACTTCACTGACCTTACCTAACCCAGCCTTCAGTTATCTGCACACCTGCACACACACCTCTGACCTTAGTTAAAATGCTTTTCACAAATCCAATATTTTTAAATTTTTCAATGTCCTTCCTGCATTCTGTTTTCCTTTACAAAAAAAGTAACAAAACACACAAATATAATATTAACCTAGTGCAGTTATAATTTAACTGTGTTATCATGGTGACACATTGTTACTAACCTTCCTCTGTTGTATTCTCTCATTTTGTAACTTGCATAAGCTTAGAATTAAGCTCTGAGTGTTTGTTGCTGGATTCTCTGTTCATGTGACATCACTTAATGTTTAAAATGCAATGTAATGAAAACATAATGCACATATAAATAAACAGAGGAAGAGCCCAGATGCTTTGTCAGCATCTCTTGCACTCACATCAATCCACAACTAAGTGTTTCCTCAAGGGGCCTCGTGTGTATGTGTGTGTGTGTGTGTGTGTGTGTGTGTGTGTGTGTATGTGTGTCTATTTGTGTGTGTCAACCCATTGTTCTATAGGCCCTATTCCTGTTCTGGTGCCTCATCATGAGACTCACTGTGTGACACTAACACATACACTATCTGAGAGTTTCTGCATGTGTGCATGGAGTAGCAGACTTGTGCAGTCCTCAATAAGGTTTAATTGATTTCCTGTTAGCATTACACATTACACACACTTCTTTGCTTAAAGCCATTCTCATAAAACAGCGAGTAATGCTGATTGACTGTGAGAGAATTAAAGGGTATTAACAACCAGCATGTCAATTCCAAATGATGGCCGAAAGATATGATTAGAATAACTAATCGAGCCAGCAACATAATTAGAATTTATTGAATGCTTTTAAGTTTATTCTAATGTGGGAGCAGCATGAAAATCAGTGACGCTGAAAGTGAAGCCAATGATTATTTCAGAAGGAAGTACCCAAGAGGGAGTATTTCCTGTTTACAAAACAAAAACACTGTCAGATATAACACCAGCGCATACAGTCAGCAGCCAATATTGTTTTGTTTGTGGGATCTTGACAGAAAAGATGTCAAAAGCACTGCTGTATTTCACCATCAATAACTCTGCTCACCATTCACCCATATTTGGACATTTCCTCTCGTTAAGACATCAATGAATGAGTCACAGGAGGAAATTTGTGATGGTCTGTCCTTGTGTAAAAGCACCTTGTGTAAAGACCAACACAGGCCCGACTGTCCAGTGCATCTCTTGCGACATTTTTTCTTTCTGGAAATCAAGAGGCAATCGAAACACACACACACATATACGCACACAAACACGCACATTCTGTCTCAAGCACATTCACACACACTTGAGAAAACTTTCCATGAAACTCATTCACTCTTTGCCTCTAACCTTTAACTTCTGCCATAATTCTGATATTTTTCTATAAAAGTGTTTAGCCATCTTGATATAATAATTGTTGCTGTTGTTAATATATTTGTGCCAAAGTGACTAACCACAAAGCAACATGTGTCTAAAAGTGTACTGAATATGACCTGAATTCACTTTTACATGGCCTGTGCTGCAGGACACATAACATTCCTTCTAATACAACTTTATTACTCCTCTATAATTTATTTAAGGCAATTTGACATTATCTTCTGTATAAAAATGCGTGTTTGTTTTTTCTTTGCCATATCACAGACAGAAGGGTAGTTATGTACAACACAAGTGGCACTTTTGTACATTCAAGGCAGCTTAACAATAATGAGTTTTTAAATTCTGATGATATTACAAACAAACTGTAGTCCTATGACCATTCATTAAGGGTCATAACATTCTTTTACATAATCTTCATTCGCCTCTGAGGCTCCTGTCCCAAGCTGAAACTGTTCCACATAGATATAGTAACACAGTTTGTGGTATTGTAGAGGTATGCGAACATGATTTGCACTGAGCGAACAACCAGCTGCACAGACCGAAATAAGACTAAACACCTCCAGTAACCACAAACCACTTTTACACACAGACACAAACAGATATTGCGATAAGGAAGTGAGCCCCACCCCAGCCCTTTTAAAAGATGCTGCAGATGCTGTAGATGCTGGTGTGTTTATATACTCTGTTTGCAAGAGCTACAGGATATTTCTATCAGCAGAGAATTTCTTCATTTTTTTTCCTGACTAACTGGAAGTAGCTAGTTGTTTTTTACCAGAAGTCACATGATAAACACTGTGCGTATCTCAAAGCTACTGGAGGCTCTTAAGAAATTCCCCTTTGTAATAATAATAACGACAATAATATAATAACGCATTTAATTCATAGGTGCATCAACATCACTCTAGGTCACTGTGCAATGTACAACTAAAAAATGGACAACAATGTGACAAAAAGTTTAAGTTTAAAAGAAGTGAAAGCATCTGTGAATCTTCAAAGCTTTGACATTGTGGGAGGAGTATGACTTCTGAAGGATTCTGCAACAAGTTTTTTTCACTGTTATTAATCATTAAAGCAATTTTGTGACACAGCTTGTGCCTTTTTTCCTTTTCATAAGTGAATTAAACACCTACATAAATACTCATAAATATACAACAAAAAAGTGCTGACAAAATGTATTTGGCAAATATTGGTACCCTACATTATACAAAAAATTATATATGCATATATAAAGAAACAGATACTGAAATAGATACCCTAGTTCTTTTGTGCATCTTGTGAGACATTTTTTTTTTACTAACACAGGCAGTTTTTGGTTAACCAACTTATAGTCATTGTATACAATGTTTAAATGGAAACATGAAAAAAGCCCATGTTTTTTGAATTAGCGATACAGTTTAAACCAGTGTTTCTATTCTTTTATTGGCACCAAAAAAAAACCCTATTAAAAAGAGAAAAAGATTGACCAGAGGCAGTGAGGTACTGACCTTGTACACCTGACCGTAGGTCCCATTGCCAACCACCTCCACCAACTCAAAGATACCTGCTGGGTCCTAGAAATAAAACACAACATGATCAAGCATAAGGAGAGAAGGTTGGATGCAGTGATGTTGAGAAACAAGTGGGAGAGCTGAATCAAACGAAGAGAATACACCTCGACAGACAGCAGCACATGCAATTATGACATTTAATATATTCATATAAACGTATGGTATGTTTCAGCAAAGTTATGATGCAACAGGTTCTCACCAAGAAAAATTATGATAAACAGATGGACAATGATAAACTGCTCTATGGTCCATACTCTGTGCTAAGGGCCAATGGAGAAGAACAATGCAGTGTTTAACTGGGATGTGGACTGAGGAAGTGGGGCTGCAAATGTGGATAACATTGTGAGCTAGAAGTAATGAAAATAGGGCTCGAAATTCATGGAAAATGCCCTCAATATTTAATTTCATAGTGCACGGTTCCACTAACTATTTAAATATTATCGCACAATGAGAAATACCAACATTCTTGAGTCACATAGGCACACTGTCATTTCCTACGGGAATAACAACATTAGAAAGGTACTTGGGAAACAGTGTGCTAATGGCCACCAAAAGAAAATAAAGAAACTTCTATGAAGTAGAACAGGACCACTGTTCACAAGCTACTAGAATTATGTGAAGTAGGTTAAAACAACAAAGTGCCACTGTGCATTCCCTTAGTTTTCTGTCAATAAATACACGAAGTTTGTTTCACTGATTTTCACTTGTTGCACGGCTGCATGTCAACTTTTCAGCAACTCGTCCAAAGGAAAATCCTGTGTGTAAACACTGTAGCCTGTAAACTTACACCAGACAGGACACAGTGCAGACAGAAAACACGTTTTTAACTGCTTATAAAGCTCTTGACGCGTTTAACACCAAGCTAGGACATCGTAACACGTTTGTTCAACAGTTTACAAAGCGAGAGGCGACACTTGGACAAGTTGACGCTGAATCATAGTCCTGAAGTAAAGTTGTTGCTTGAAACTACCGTTAGGTTTCAAGCAACGCCACCCACCACATCCTCCAATGTTTACTCAAACATTTCATTAAAAAGCAAGGCAACCTTGTTTTACTTACTCTTAAAGCGGCGAGGTCTATGCTGTCCAAACTTCGAGTGGTGTTTTCTCTCGACATTGCTGTCAGTATCTTTGTCAGAGGGTTAATATTTGGGGACAAGACATGGACGGTCACAGTTTCTTCGTTACAAACTAACGGGTTTTCCTCTAGTCGGGTCCATTCTGAAGTTTAGTTTACAGCGTCAGTTGAGTCAGCGTAAAACACACCACTTCCGGACTTCCCTTTCAAAATAAATGCTTTTCCTAGTAGTCCTGGACGTTTCTATAGTTTTGCAGTTTTATTTGTTTTAAATAGACAATATGAAACGCCAATGCAATGCAGAACAATACAAAATATTGAAACACTTTTGACTGTCTGTAAATATAAATTAAAAATCCACTTTATTACGTGGGTCTGAGGGCTACACTCGCATTTCAGACATTTCACGTCCCTTTCCGCTAAATTTTTATTCATTCACAATTAATTTATCTTTCTTTTTACTCTGTCTCAGGTCAAAGATTATATATACAACATCTGGGTTTATTTTTAAAATTACCATCATCCTACTTCCGGTTGGATTGACCCTGTTTTACTTACGCTAGTCATCTAAAAAAAAAAAAAAAAAGAAAAGAAAAGAAAGAAAAAAAGAAAAGTGATTAAGCATTATTAGTTTTCCTTTTCCTTTAAAGCGACTCATAAAATGACTTTTAACAAACAACAAAGACGGGCTTTGCAAACAACACAACAAGAGATAACCCTCAGTGCCTCTGATTCCCCGTCTATGAGAAACTGGATGCAAATGCTGTAACATATTCAATACACAGTGTTACCCTGCAGGCAAGTGTGTGTGTGTGTTGGTGTGTTCTCCTCACTCATCTCTCCACACTTTGCAACGAGGCCTAACTTTTCTGAAAATAAAAATTAAGAACATTTTTTATTATGTTATTTTACAATATCCTTAAACTTATTCAAATGCCATTTGGAAACATCAAGGATCACCCAGTGACTACTTTTAAGAGAGTATTTATTCACATGTGATAGCACATTGATATCATTTGCTGCTTATGCAACTGTGCCCAAGCACTGCCCATAAAACTGACAATGTGCTTCACTCAATGATGTTATTAATCACATCTGTGCTTTCCTGCTGTGAAAAAGGTTAACTGTATAAACTACACAGGTGAATAAAAAAAACTGTTTATAAGTAATTTTTTTGCGAGTAGAGAATGTAAATCAGAGAAGCAGATACTGAAGCATCTTACAATGGCAAAGTTATATATGGAAAAATAAACAAGACTTGTTGTGTCCAATTTTTTCTGTAATGTCCCTGTGAAGGCTCTTTTGTTGCTCTTTAAAGGCTGGTGTGTAAGGTGTGTGGTCTAAGCTTTCTCCTGGTTTCATGCAGGTGGACACAGGGCTTGCGAACAGGATGACAAGATGACATCTGTAATGTTAGAAAACAATAGTTAATGTTAGCAACACAGTGGTGCCTGTTAATAAAGCCTTATTGCTGTTCTCATTTTAATGTAGAACACTTCTTTGAAAGAAGGTCAGCAATTTGAAGGCAAAAATATGTTAAAAAATAATGTCTGTTCACCATACCTTAATATATTTTACCATAGAACGTAGCCCTATAGCACACAAATATGTTCATATATTTCTTTACAGATAAAAAAACAAAACAGTCAATATATATTATCCATGCAGCACAACACAAACGCTGAAATCATGTTTTTACAGTTTATCCACACAATCTCCTCATTACTTTACAATTTAGAAAAAAAAAAATTCTTTGCTTTACCTAAGTAATCATGATTTGAAAGCATAAAATTTATTGAAGAGAAAGAGCTTGACATTCCAGTCTCCTGACTGAGCTAGTGAGTCACAGTCAGCATGGTGAAATAAGGGTCATTATGTGGTGGGACACAGTCACTCTGTGTGTGTGTGTGCATGTATGAGTGTGTTTGTACTTGACACAAAGTGAGGACTGGAACAAGTTTTTTACAAATAGAATGGGTACTATTTGAGAAAGAGAACATTTTGGCAGGTCCTCACTTCACAGGGCTGTTGGTTAAGTTAATTAAGTGTTGGTGTTAGGTGTTTAGTTTGGACAGCTTAGGTTAGCATAAGGGGCTGAGGAATGCTTTATGTTAATGAGGGTCCCCACAACAGCAGAAAGAGAAGGTAGAGTGTGTATTTATTTCTAAGGTCCTTGGTTGGTAATGAAAAGAAGTAAATGCAATACTTGAGGAAGGATAGCTGCATAAATGTGTGTGTCAGGGTGAAACAAAAAGAGCAAAACTGTGTGTTTGTGTGAGTGTGGGAGAGTCAGAGAACGATGGCAAGTGACTCTCTTGCTCCCTCTATACTCGTGTTTGTGTGTGTAAATGAATGTGACAAATTAACAGTGAGGGATGGGGGTGTAGTCTGTGTATGCGTGTATGTGTGTGTGTGTGTAAGAGAGAGAGAGTGTGCTTGTGTCGCAGTAAAGAATGATCTCTCTGTGGTCTCACACAGTGGCCCTGTTCACACCAGGGTCAGCTGCCTACACACACACACACACATAAACTCACACACACTCACACACACATGCACACACACACACACACACACACGCACACACACAAACACACATATGCACAAAGACACTCAAACACACATTTCTGGATTCATATCCAACCTAAACAAGACAACATACTGAGCAACAATTGAATAAGAAAATTCCAGAGTGATAGAGGCCATCTGTCCGTCTGTCTCTCTCCATATCTCCATTATTTCTTTATTTCTGTGTGTGTTTCTTTGTGTTTGCAAACATATAAGGTATTCTGTGTCAAGAGGAAGTTGACATTCCACTTATCTAAACCATTTCCTGAGGGCACTTGTTTTCATACGTGCACACACACATTCATACATGAATAGATATATAAAGCAGTGATGAGAGTGTCAGATATGAGTTACAGTTTCTCAGAATTAAAAAGAAGAGGCACTTTTATATTTTTAAAAGCAAAGCAAAGGAGCCTTGACTTTCTGCCTTGTTCCTTATTGTAGAGTAGTTAACAAACAGGCTAACAAAATAAAAAGGAAATAATGAATGTCATGATTAACACATTAGGTAGGAAGATCAGTTCACAGTAAGCATTTAAAAAGAACATGATTACTTATTAGAACTACTGATTACTCCCAACAACAGAAAATAGTTCAAATATTAAATTCCTTAGTACACTTGATAGACCATTGCATTCTACATTAAGAAACTATATGACCTGTCGTTGAAGACACACATTTTCTAGAGGGCATTAAACTATGGTCAACATGACTTGATTGGTAATATTTGAAAATGTTTGCCTTTCATCCAAGAGGCTTTTTTGGTTCTGACTGTTTACCTGGAGATGCTAAGGTTTTTCTCATTTTGAGTCGTGAGCAATGTCATTGATTCGCCTAGTTCTTCTGTGCTCTTGGCTGTTGAAAGGACCGTTGTTGTAACCATTAGAGTTGTCTGAGGTCAAGTGTAAATGGCCATTGTTGCATATGTCCCATGAGGCCTGTTGGGAATAGTCTCCTTGCTTGACTCAAAATGAATTGGCAAATTTTGGGATATTTACAAACTCAGAAGTTCTATTTTCGATGTGGACAAAACAGCCACATTTCCTGAAAGTTAGATCTCGGTGTTTCCTCCTCCTCCTCAGGCTTCAGACCCATCTGTCCTGAAGGATATTTGTAAAGAATGTGGCTGTTATAGACGGGAGGACAGAGCGGCCAGATATAGAGCAGTGGATCAGGCCCTTAATATGACCAAGTCTAGCTTATTGCAGGCATTGTGAGTGTTTGGAGGTCACTCAAGTACTGTTTAGCCTTGGACCTGTCGTATTATATTAAAACAACATTTCCTAATATTAGATGGCTTATCTTTATACCTTTTATCCATTAGAGAGAGCTTGGCCCTTATAAGTATAAAAAATCAGTAATGCACAACCAGACTCATGCATATTTTTGCACGCCTTCCTGCAGAAGCATGCTGAAGTGATTTGGACAGGCTGGCTGAGCATGTCTCTATAACTGTCAGTGTCTATCTGCCTTTTCCTCAGACTGGGTTTTTTAAAAACTTTTCTGGACAGGTAGATGCATTAATGTGGACAAAGAAACTCACCATGTGAGAGGATTTGTTGTTATGATGCAGTACACTTATTCACCTGTCTATGCAGAATGCTCATTAGGTTTTCACACATACGCAACTCACCATTCTAGCTGCTGTAGTTCAGTAGTTAGCAATACTTAGCACTATAGGTAATATTGAGCATTGCCATCAACAATGGTGAATACGGGATCTCATGCTTATTTATCCACTATGAATGCTTGTTAGTCAGAGTATCAGCACTTTAACATGTGGTTGCAGAACAAAATTAAAGTGTGTTGCTACATATAATTTGTCATGATCCAGTTGGAAGTCATTAAAACTTAACAAGCAACTATACCCTTTATTTGACAGTGAATAATCCAAAAAGTCACACTCATCATCTCTTGATTCCTGCAAGTACCAATTTCCTAACATTTCATTTATTCTGTTTTTCTTTGTCCACTGGCCACTGGAGAGCGCTGTTGGACATGATTGTCATGACTGACTGTACTCAGTGAGAGGAAATCAAAAGGGTTGCTTTTAGATCTCGTTGAAGTAAGTTTTATCAGGATGTGGCTTTAAAAAGAAAAGAGTGTGTTTTTTAAAGCTGTATATGCATCAGTCTTAATTATACTTTTAAAACTCCATGTATGTGTGTGTGTGTGAGATACATTGATAATACATCAATTAATTAATTAATTAAAATTAATGATACATTATAAAAAAAACTTCTGAATAAATATATCCATTAGAACATCTAAAATCTGCCATAAATTGAATCCTACAGCTTTTATAATTAAGATTAATAAGGATAGATTTGCACATAGATTTGACATTGGATTTTTGACCTTTAAAATTCTTCAAACGTCTTTCTTGATTTCCTTTTTGATACTGTTAGTAGGAAACCTAAAATCTTTTGTGTTAGTTGTTTTTTTTTTATGCCTGCTGTGCCATTCTCAAGACGAGCACATGTGAGAAGTTTCAAATCGGATGTATGAGCTATGACCACAGACTACTCAGACAGTCACAGTTC
Source organism: Acanthurus leucopareius (assembly GCA_029814765.1). NCBI lineage: Eukaryota > Metazoa > Chordata > Actinopteri > Acanthuriformes > Acanthuridae > Acanthurus > Acanthurus leucopareius. Next base: position 4,715,089 of record JAQMCX010000058.1, on the reverse strand, counting down.
ACAGTTGTGTGAAAATTTACCATAAAGAGAAAGAGGATGACCAAAACAAGATGGAAAAAAAAGAGAAGGAACAATTTAACTTTTTTAAAAAATGTTTTACTGCAGAAAGATTTTTGATAATCAATCAGATTCAATTTACTGTAACACAATGATTTTGACATGATTAAACACATTATTAAGTCAAATAGAGGAGGGTTTTTAAATAAATACTAGAGCTCATAATTTATATAAATAAAACAAATAATCTGTGTCTTTTGGGAGGAAACTGGAGTAAGGAGAGGCCTTAGAGAGAGAGACTCCTCATGCTTGAAAATCTCTCACAAATATTGTGACATACTCTTTTACTTTTACAGGTCGGGGCCTGAGTCAAAGATCCAGCAGTGTCACTTTCCTCTGCAAACCAAAACATTTCTGAGTCTGCCAACTAAATAATGCATATTTTAGAAGGAGGCAAATGTATTTTATGTGTACATATATGTGTATGTGTGTGTGTGTGTGTGTGTATGTGTGAGATACATTGATAATACATCAATTAATTAATTAAAATGAATGACACATTATAAAAAATCTTCAGAATAAATATATCCATAAGAACATCTGAAATCTGCCATAAATTGTAAGTTTTTCCACATTTTGAAATTTCTTACTATTTATCTTCCAGTCTACCCTATAAGGTAACCGAATATATAAATAATGTTGTAGCAAGCTGTGCTTCATGAAATCAAAAAACTTGATTTCATCCATCAGAGTTTGACAACTAAGTGATTAGTTTGGTCTTAAAGGGCTCTTATGTGTCTGCAGGCTCTGAATTGATGGGTCACAATAGGTATAGTTTTATGTCTTTTTATCAAAATTCATTACACTGCTATGCCCTTTTGCATTTTAAAAGCACGGTTTAAGCTAGAAATAAACCCTGTACATAATGTACACAGTACAAATTGTGCAGGGTTTGTACTGTGTGCAAACTGCTGCACTTGGTGTCTAATTGTTGCATGTAGCTCTAACTATCACCAACAAACTGCATGCTTCTGCTAACAGAAGCAGTATATGAGAGAGAAAGCAGTCAAACAAAACTGAAATTCAAAGTACATATAGCCTCAAAATTGTATAAAGTAATTTTGAATATACTTTTTATAACAAGGTCAATTTAAAAACTGTGCTGACTTTTGTGCATTTGTCCAGCCTCTGCAAATGTAACACATGATGCTCTCTTGCACTGTTGTATTCAGGTCAAAAGGAGCAAATTCGATCTGCTGCTGATGTGTTTTCATATCTAAACTGTTGTGGTCTGGGTAAGCTACCCTGTCTTCCTTGCAGCTAAGAAAAACAAAAATGTGTGTTCATAAAACCAACCATACCTATCTTACTAATATATAATAAAATAAGAGTAAGGCTGTTCAAAAAAGTAGAACATGCTCTTTCTCTATAAATTATGTGTCAACTGACAGAAAAAGGTTTAAAACTTTTCTATCAATATGTAATATAATACAAAAAGTAACACATTTTGTGCAAGAGCTCTATGCAGTTTGGAGAATAAAGTGAGAGATGATGAGGTATATTACTACATCCATGCATCTATGAAAATAAGCTATACAAATGCATGCTACTAGCTAACAGTTAGCTAGCCACATACTTAGGTCAGTCAACAAATGCTGCATTTAGCATAGACCATTGATTATAAAAAGATGGATGACATAACAATCCCCCACCCACCACCCACCCCAAAAAAAAAAAGTCAGTGATTCCCAATCACCATCTGGTGTCTGGCTTTAGTATTAATCATAAACCATGTCCTCTTAATTATAACATATGGAACATGGGCCAAGATAAATAGCAAAGTTCACATCAAATAAGTTCCTTAAAAGATGGTTTCTATTGTTTTAGGTAGATCTTATCAGAACCCCCCCCTCCCAAAAAAAAAAAAAAAAACAGTCTAAATTTTTGTAAGGCACAGACAGAAGCACTTCAACAACCACTTCGTGCCTGGGTCTGATATTTTACCCATGCATCTGAAAGTTGGTCAGAGTTCTTTAGTATTGTTGTGATAACAGAAGTCCAGTAACAGCTGCTTATCGGATAAGGAGCTTCTGACCTGAACAAGCCACCAGGAGGATCTGTTAGGGCAATTCCCAAATGTCTCATACACATTCCTACGTACACATCCTCGATGTAAACAGCTTTGACATGTGCAGATGCCCTCAGTATCTTACTGGGTAAATCCAGTGAAAACCCATACCCCATACCTCGGGCATACGGAGGGTACCTAGATGCAGGGAAGACAGACACAGGCAGAAACCACTTTGAATTTGGATCTCTATTAACAGAAGCATATCTTGCAACTTCTCCTGTCATGTAGAGATGTCGGGGAGCTTTCAAAAGCATGTCAACAAGCTTGTGGACGTTAAGGAACATGTCTGAGTCCACCTTCATGGCATAGGAGGTGTTGGTGCAATGGGAGTTGAGCCATTCAAACATGACCATAGTTTTAATGGTGAGGTTATTGTAGCTGTCCAAGAAGTTACTTTGGATAATATCATGATGCGTCTGGCTTTCCTGGAACACCTACAAAACAGGAGATGGGAGACTTGGTTTAAAGTAGAAGATAACAGATTGTTATGGCCTCTCAGGGGCAGTGGAACATCAGTTGACCCATTGCTTGATCACACATCCAGCCTATACAAAGCAACATTTGCATTATGTGGAGTTGAGTCCCTGGTCACCTAATGTATTTGGATTTAGGCTAAGTCCAACATTAAGTCTTGGTTTTGCTGGTTAGATCCCTACCAGACTCCTAAGGGAAAATTTGGCTAATAAGCATAAAATGCTGCATTATATATGCTATCAAGTTGAAAACCTCGTCTGCGTCTGGTGATGACTAGGTAGCATGCTGTTAGTTTATTAGAGCCTTTTTTTATACTGAAAACAGATGCCTGCTGCTGTTACAACAGATGAGATGCGTGAGGCCAAACCAAAGCCACTGGACATAACAAGGATATAAAAACCCTGAAAGACACAAACAATGGAAACCACAAAGTTTGATGATAATGCTTTGAGTTTGTCACTGTGAGTGGCAACTTTTACACTCACATTACAGTTGGTACATTGTTTAGAAATACGTATTTATCAGTGTAGCTTTAATATTTGAGTGCCTTAAGACAGCAAAGAGAGAAGAGCTAAAAAAATCTTGATTATAGTCTTAATGCCACCAAATCCACAGACTCTTTAGAGCTTTACAGCTCTCTGTAGTGCATTTTGCCTGGCTGCAGCTGTAACCTGATTTCTTAACCTTCCTTTCTTTGCTCTGGTTACCATGTGAACTTTATATTATCTGAAGCATCAGCTGTTCATCCATGTTGGTCTATCTAATTTGTCAAAAATAATAACAGAAATGTGTTAGCATTTTTTTCTTCCTATGAATCTCACAACGATTTTCTCTCTCTTTGTCTATAGGTTCAGTATGTAAGGTTATGATTTTGGGGGGTTAAAAAGCAAAAAAAAAAAAAAAGATACAACTTACTTGCTTCTGAAGGGACTCTGATCCATCTTCCTCTTTGGACAGTCCTAACAGGAAGTAGTATCTGACCACTTGGCCTGACACTTTCATTTCTTTGCCCCACGTGTTACGGATTGTGTCACGGGCCTTTTTGTTGTGGGGTGTGACTGGGATCATAAGAACCAAGAATGGGCTTTCCTGCTGACATCTGTTGGGTTCGTCCACTATGAAATGGTACCAGTGCGGGTATGCCACAAAGTACTCTGAGGTCTGTGCAAGCAGAGGACGTTGTTTTTTTTACAACATTTTCATCTCCAGTATAATTTTTTATTTTGCTGGCTATGTGCCATCAGTAAAGCTTATCCCGCTACCACTGACGGTAGCAGGACAGATATTAGCTTGCGGTAGCTGTTCATGGTCCTTTAAAATTTCAGCACAGGCTACAAACCTTCTGTCCAATTTGAACAAAAATGTAGAAGATTTATTTACCTCATGGTTGTGGCTTGTCAAGACAGTATGTGTATGGAATATTCTTGGCTTGGTCAGTTTTTTTAGCTACCTTTTTGTTAAGATAAAATGGACAAAGAGGCCAGTAAACATACTTACACTGCCAACTGTAGTATTGTTGTGAGATTGGTTTGACCATGAGCTTGTTGTCCAAAGAGATTGGTTTGACCATGAGCTTGTTGTCCAAAGAGATTGGTTTGACCATGAGCTTGTTGTCCAAAGGTTCAAAAACAAAGAAAAGTTTTGGGATGGTATGTAGGAAAATAACATCACAGCTCCCGTCGTAAGGAAAAGCATTGAACAGAAAACCCATCGTTGTACTCTTGTCCATCGAGTCAGTTCACTGCCAAGACAAAAGTGAAAATGGAAATCTTTGGCGCCTTATCTTCACATTAAAGGCACTTTACTTTCCATTATGGGATGGAAATCAGAAGGCACTTTGCTAATATTGCCACTTTGCCACTGATTCATGTGTAAATGATAGCAAGGGAAAAGTCTGCAGAAAGATATGCATTCATTAGAAACCACCACAACAAACCTTAAAGTGTACTACATTGCCGCAACAATCTTATGCTGAATACACTGTGAAAACATCTCTATAGACTATGGGCATCTTATCCTACTTTTGTTGTCTTCATTTATGCAGAAATCAACCACAGAGTCAAGATGCTCTTAACCTCAGAGTTCACAGACTGAATGTGAAACCATGAGAACTCTTAGTATGAAGCTCCGAATGGAAACAGACACTGATGTCTTACTCCAAATTCCATATATAAACTTTCAAACTTTCCCAAACCTCTGCGTCTTCATTTCTACACATTTTTGTTCTATTGTCTTATTATGAATGCTAAAGGACATGAGCAGTAACAAGTAAAGAAAAAACTGCATCGCTTCTTCACATTTTAACTGTGTAAAACTTTCACAAACATGACTTTGTAAGCAGTCTGTCCGTTTTCCTGTCACATGGTGTTGTTGGTTAAGGTCTACTGAGTTTGTGGTGAGTCATCAGATGAACACTGTACATGACAAAAGTGGAGTTTTAGACTTGTTTTGAGTTATGTTTGCACCGGCTGTAGTGTGTGCTTGGCCAGGTATTAATTTTTATTCACCTGATTGTTGCTTGTTTACACTGATCTCAACATAAATCTCACATACTGTATTAACTCCCAAATGGTTGCTGTGGCATAAAAAATGCCTATCTACATTACATTTGTCATGAGAAATAAATACATTTAGCTTAAATTAGCAAGCAAAAAAACAAGTCTGTTACTGGCTTTCCCTTGTTTTGGTTTTTTTTGGGGTTTTTTTGGTAAGCCCTGTCTCTACATGTTTTGCTTAGGAAATTTAGACAAGGTTTTCATAATTACCCCATTTTGGATATTGCATAAAAATATTTGAAAAATTAACTTGAGTAACTATGAATGAAGAGATCTTACATATGCTATTATTACAAAACTAGGACAAAATTACTTACTGAGTCAGTGAATGCAAAATATAATTGTACAGATTTATCTTAATAAAAGATTTTACTTTAGAAACTATAATATTCTGATTCTAAGGATGTGTGAAATATATATATATTTTTTAAAAAAAAAAGAGGAACATGAATTCTATCAAAACAAATAATTGAAGCAAAAAACACTTTTCTCTTTTAGGACATGTCGATATTGTAGAGATCGCGGTACAGTATGGAAATTAGTCTGTAGTTCTTGTACTGTTGTGTTTGCTTTCCTCTGTTGTGGATACCAGATTGAGATCATTTATTGATATTACAGCACTAACAGCTTCAAGTATATATTTTTATATTTGTTTTATACTACATTTTACATCACAGCCACAACATCTGATACATTAGAAGGCAGTTAATCAAGACATTTGTACCGATGTTTGTGAGGAGTGCAGTCTCTAAAATTCAATCAATCTAACTCGTCTATTTATGTATTACACGGTCATAATTCTTGAAAGACCTTCCATTTTTAAGAACCACACTGCCTTGGACTGAACTGTACGCTCGTTCAAAATGACATCCAATTTTAAAAAAGTTAATTAAATAGAGAGACTCACCATTTGAAAAAAGAATAGTCCAGCATTTTCAGAGGACAGAGGTTGATTTCTGAGCGGACGGCTGGGACGGCTACATCAAGCTGACAGACAGCAGGTAAGGAGAAGAGAGTTTCTGTTGTCTGAGTGTTGACTCAATTGTGGTCTGTGGTAGAGAATGACAGACAGATATAAACCAGAACTTCTCTCAAACTGACACTGTGCTCTTAAAATATTATTTTAATATGCGTGCTGGTATTAGGCCTTTATGAGTAAGGAGCCTCCTAAACATGCTTTAAGTGGAATAAGTTACATGACTTAATATGCATTCACAACACTCAATCATTATTGCATTTAACAGACAACTCTCTTTCTATATCTCCTGTCCAGACTCTCTCTTTCCTATTTCTTTCTGAGATTTGCAATTTTAAAGTGAAATTTTTGGTTGACTGGGGTTTTTCAGTTCAAAAAAATATAGAAGTACTGTAGGAGCATTTTGTGGACTCAGAAAAGTTAGGGGTGATCTTTCGAGAAGGATGCATGTCGACAATTAATCACAAAAAACAAGAACAACCTCAAGGCACTCTGTTGTAAAGGATAAGAATGCCTTCATTATGATGGTACGGTCATATTAATCCTTAGAAAACATTCTCTGAGCCTATATCAGAGTCTATCTGAGTGAAAATCATTAAAAATTTGGCTACCAGGGTCACGGTTTCTAATTCTTAGTATTACAGATCAAGAAGAAAGACGTATAGACACAACATTTGGGGTTTGGGGTTTTCATCAACCAACTGCACATCAGTTCCTTGAATTTCAGGAAGGTAGGTGAGTGTGAAGTATTTTTTTAAAATTTGGCACAAACACCCACTTGAACTCAAGAGTGAATATATTTAATTTGGCGGTTAAAGGTGGCAGGTCATTATTACTCACAAAACCTCTTTCTCGGCATAACAAGACCTCATATCCCAGCTATGACAAGAAATTTACCCAAATGTTAATTAGGATGAAATGATGAAGTTATGACATTTTATATCCAAAAGGTCAACTTTATTGTCACATTGTAATAGTTGGAAAAACATTTTTATTTTTACTTTTCAAAGCCATAGCTCAGGAACTGAATGGATGTTTCTGACTGTTTCACACACACATCAGCCTCCTGTGAATATTTAGATTTCCTGTGTTAATGGCTTAGTGGCTGAGGATGTGTGTGAAGCATTCACTTCTTTAGCCAATTTTGCACACTTACTTTTATTATTAAATACAGGCAAGTTATTTAATTCAACACTTTCATGTCTATTGTCAATGTATCCTTTTTTTTGTAAAGTAGTGTGACAGACTTTTTTATGAGTTTCTTTACCAAACCAGATTTCACCCCGTAGCTCTACTGTAATTTCAACTGAATGTGGTAATTGGTAGCTTGCTGAGCTTTCAGAGCTTTGTGCTATTAGTTCATGTCGCCAAAAAAGAGATGTTACTGCAGTAAAGTTAAGCTAATGTAATGTTAAGCTAATCCAGGCGGACAGCCAAGCTAAACACATCTGTGGTGTTTTTTAAGAATATTTCCCATGCAAAGGGAACCAAAGTAGGTCGGAATTTTACAGTAAATGCAAAACATGTTGCATATCGCTGTGTTGCAACAGCAACCACAATGAGAGAAGTGGGTGACCGATGAATATAGAGCATGTCATTGGTGAAGCCTTGGTACTGCTTCCTATATCTGTTTCAAAACTAGCATTTGTGAGTTTCATACACAGTCCAATCTCATACTAGGCTTCAGCTTTGTTTCCCTTTTTTATAACACAATGGCAAGTGGCAACCAGCTTTACACAATGATTGACATCACCATGAGCCAGTGACAACTAAGGGGGAGGTCACAGGTAGGCCAATCAGATGGGGGGGGGGCAGGTAGAACCACCTCCCACCATGCAAGACCTGCTCCTGTCAGAGTAGCTTTCCCAACACTGTCAATGTGTAATGTCTAGAAAAAGAAATTCTACTGGCCACACTTTCTCTTTATGTGCAACTGAATAAATAAAAGAATTGCAGTGACCTACCACTGCTCACTCACACCATGAACCTGTGTCCATCTTATCTGCTATCAACATGGGGAATTACATTTTCTTGTAAAATGAAATTGGAAAAACAAATGAGAAGTGTATAAACATATTTTTTTTCCGAGACAGAGTAGTTTGTCTAAAGTACATCACCTCAGAAAACAGAGATGATGCTTTCTTGGGTCCTCAGTCAACCTGAGAATTTCAGCAGATACCACAGGTACTGTAGAACCACACAACCAAACAACTTTAAGAAAATGACAGCTGTATGAACATCAAAATGCAACTTGATTTTAATCTTCCTATTATCATGTATCTTCAAACAGCCACCACTGTTGGCTAGCATAGGCTGCTCTTACATAAAACCTTTGACAACCTTCTTAAGAGCAAGTTAATTCATTGGGACATGCATTCAAATGACTCTCAATCCTTGGCCAAAGTCAATTAGGTCCCAGTGCCACCAGTGCCAGTCCTTTCATGCAATGGCTCTTTCCTTGCTCCAGTTCCCCTTTTGTCTCTATTTTTCACAAAACTACACATTTGATTTTTCATTTTCATGTCTCAAATGCAGCATTTTCTCTGCCTGTGCAGTATTTATCTTCTTGACAGTGTGTAAAACATTACTGGAGAAGATTATTATGTAAAGCGCAGTACTTTCTTGTGTGTGGCTATTGTCTTATGGTAGTATACCTTAGGGATATTTGTATGATCATTGTGTATTTTGCAAAGCCAGTCTGCAGACCCAGCCTTTCTCATTTCTTCTGTCTGATGTTGAGTCCAAACCATTAAAGCTTACCATTTTCTGCTCTACATGATCTTCAACTGAAGCTGCTACTGGCTTTGAAACTTCAGTAGAATGAAAACTGATCACCTGCAAACTGCATTATACCCCTATGTTTCATGACATCTGTGAGACCTGCAGCCATGGACTTTTGAACTCTGGCAATAGCTACTTTCACTTCCTTGAATGCTATACTATATGAAAGGATTTCCCGAACAAAAAACCCCAAAAAACCCATACAACAGTAATAGCACAGTAATGTCTCTCAAGCATCACTTCCAACCCTCTAGACTAGTGTGCAGTTGTGTAGTTATCTGCAGATTGGGCAGTTATGTGTAGCACCAGGAAATAACAGAACAAGGTAGCGGCTACCTATGAAACTCTTGACCCAGATTGCTTTGTTGTCTTACATTGCTGTATATATTAAATTACATATTGCTGATTATATTTCTGCTCTGTGTGATTAGCTGCAAGTCTGTGTGTGTGTGTGTGTGTGTGTGTGCATGACCAGGGCTGAGATAAAAACACAGACTCAGCAGAGAGGCAAAAATATAGATAAGAGTAAAGGATGAGGCGTGCGTTTCCAATGAATTCACACAAGACTCACACAAACTTACAACCAACTTCCTGCAGGGTTTATCAGAGGTTTTTATGTGCTTTTGGAGTTGAGTTGCCGTGAAACAAACAAACAAACAAAACATATGAAAAAACAGAACTAAAAACGAGATTTCACTTCTCTGAATCACTGCTTTGTTCTCTGTAAACCACCCCCTCTCTTCATTTACTCAAAGGCTCGCTCAACCATTGTCACTCTCTTAGTCATGTTGAGGCAGAGAGGACTGGCTGAGTTTGAATGTTGTGTTTTGTATCAGTAATGGATCATCAGCATATTTTATCTTTTATCTTGGTAGGGTTAAAGTTAGGGGTCTCCAGACAATGGCTGAGATTTGGGTTTAACTCTAATCGGAGAACTAAGGCCATTTCTTTACGTCAACAAATTTCCAGTGAATCCCAGTGTTTAAGGGAAAGGTGCAACATTTTGGTAAACACACTTGTTTACTTTCTTTCTGTGATTTAAATTGATACCACTCTCACATATGTATATTAATAATGCTGGTGCAACTGCTACTTTCTAGCTTTACAAAAGACTTGAACCTTGGGGAAACAAGTGGTTGGAGCATTCACACCCTCAAAAACAACATATTGTAATTACTGCTTGTGCAATACTTACTATGGTGAGATACTCTATGTTAGTTAGTAAGTTTTACGTAAGTAGGTTAGAAATTTCACAGGAGTTAGTTAGTGTATTTTTGAGCTTTGCAGAAAACCAGGGTGTCTGGTTCTCCTATTTTAGTGTTTATGCAAAGGTAAGCTATTCACTAAACTATCAAATAACCACCTTTTAAAACTGTCTTTAAGTAATGTAACAACATTGCATTTGTTTTCCACCTTCACCTTCCACTCATATATTTCAGCAAATTAAGTATACTCATTACTTTATTAGGCTATACACTGTGTAGTATTTAATAAATACTGCTTTGTTATTATCAGTGTACAGCTTCAGAAAGAGCTTTGCAACACACTGGCTAAGAAACAAGCAGCAGCAATGAAAAAAAAAAAGTTCATCTCTTCTTTGCCTGATGGCATATAGTGCAAAAACACATAAGTGACCATATCCAGGAGTTTCAAACTCAGTATGTTTTATGTCACAGAGCTCCTACTCACTAGTGGCAAAGAGACATGATGACCAGCAGTGAGTGGGACAGTGGTGTGTGTGTGCAATTGGGTGTGTGTGGTGTAGTGGTCGTCTGCTTTTGTTGGGATAAGGTGTGCTTCCTCTTCTGAATTCTATGAAATGGTTCAATAAAATAAGATTCTTTCAAGAATTAAGTTCTTGGAAAGTTTGTGTGGACCATCCTCTCATCTTGCCTTTAGGCTGAGTCACAGCTGCCTTGAAAATCTAGGGGAGCTCTGGCTTGGGGACTCAAAGCTCTGGAGGCATGTCCATTAGACGTGTCATAGTGATACTGACTGGGTTCTTGGTAAAGCTCAAACCGCGGAGAACAAACCCTACGAAGCATGAGGTGTTTGCAGAGTAAATGTGTCTCCTTTTGCTGCTGTTTCAAGCTTGTGGTTTTAATAGTTGGGGCTAGGGCTAGGTACATGAAGAAGCTGTGATAGGTAGATGGCAGATGGTACTCCCTGCAAGTTTAATGCCAAAATTTTTAAATTTCTGTTCACTTCAGCCATCAGCAACAACACAGTCCAAATCCTATTCAACTCAGATCAGCCAAGTCTAGTTATTCGGACATTCAAATGATGTGGAAGAGGAAGTTGGGAGAGATGACAGTTAACAGAAAGAAATAGTTAACAACTTGCTCAGAATTAGTTTGAGAACCAAACAGACAAAAGGAACAAGAGAAAATGGGAAAGGAGCAGGGGAAAGAAGAAATAACTGTTGGGTGAGACGACAAGCATCCAAAATGTACAAAACAACTCATATGATTTTTATTTGCTCTCAATTAAATTATTTCAACCAATATATCCAAAGAATAGTCAAAGAAATCAGCAGAAATTAAAAGACAACCACCATACTGAATATTGCCATTGAATATAACAACTCAAATAATTAATTATTGTATCAAACAATCTCAAATATCCAGAATTCATTGGTTTTAATAAGACAATGACAGTACCTTTGTGTAAATTCAAAACATTTTTCACTTTGCTTAAATATTATGGTAATAATCTTGGTTTCTTAAAGCTTACAAAGAAGAATGTGGTCTGGTTCAGCTTGTAGTCCGGCTTTGTATGCAGTGAAGCCCCCTTTGGCTGACTGGTAGTGGTCTTGAAATCCAGAGCGACAGGCTCAAAGCATCAGTCTGTTGTCAGGGTTGTACTGCCATGGGCATCCATCCATCCATCCATCCATCCATCCATCCATCCATCCATCCATCCATCCATCCATCCATCCATCCATCCACTGATGACAGGGGAACAAAATAAAGGATAAAAGGACTCTGGGTCTTACACACTTAATGCGACTGTTAACAAAAATTGTAAAGAACAAAGCACTGTCATGTATAGGTCTATGCAAAAGTTATGGAAGCTGTACAGAGATTATTGTAACAAACAAACACTAAAAACAAAGCCTGGCAAAAAGAAACCCCCCACCCCCCCACCCCCCACACACCTTCCAGAAGGACAAATCTCTTTAAGTAAAACAAAAGAAAAATAAATATAATGTTTTTTGGAGGGACACTTCTTTTCTTTTCCCTTAATCGATTTTCATCATTACTTCATGGCTGGACAGAAAACAAATATATTGTATCAACATAAGACGTTTATTCTCCTCCATATTTAAGAAGACTGCGAGAAATAATTGTGTCATTTTCTCTTTCATCTATGTTTATTTGATTATTTTTTTTTTATCTAAATGGGTGGTCATGCAAATAGAAAAAAGCCAAGTCCTTTATGCTTTTTAGCTTGATGGTAAAACGTCAAGAGGTGGCGCTCTTGGCCAGTTCACCTCTTGATGAGTTGACTACTTGCTGATTACTGGGTTACAAAGTGATGAGTTGGCTGGTTTTCAGCGTCATGGTGCCTTTTAGTTTAGCTCCCAGCCCAGGAAGTAACTAGCCTTTTAGTCAGCTAGTTTGAACAACTAGCTGTGTTTCCACACATACCAGCTAACTGTGCTTTCTTAGTAATTAAGTCAAGCAACTGCTTGACACATCACTTTTTATCTCAAAATTCTTGCTGGAATCCATTTCTTCTAAGTCAACCATGTTAACCTCTAAAGGCCAAACTAGGCATCTAGCTAGCTAGCCACCCAACAATTGTATTTCAGGAGGCTGACTTGTTGTTTTAAGGTGGACTGGTATTTTAAAATCATTGCTTTAAGTCTGCCTCGTTTACTGACAAGCCACCAAGTCAACAGGTAGATTGATATACAGTACTGAGAACTCAGATCGCCCAGCCTGCTGAGATTACGCTACTTTTGTTTTTCAGTCGACTGATCTTTCCAAGTGGTTGAGAAGCTGACAAGTCAACTGTTACACAGTTGGTGTGCGAGCAGACTGCGATTACGAAATACTTGCTCTTTTTCATGCTCCGAGGTCCAGCTTGGTAGCCTTATTGACTAATGGAGAACTGTCCTGTGGATACCTACTCCCTATATCAGTATCCTGGAGCTTTTTATTGACTTTTCCAGTTGATTACATCCACATGTTCACAAACTCTCTGCCACAGTGTCATGTGTATTACCAGTCATGTTGTATAATAGGGCGTCTTCCCGACGTTCATGGCTACACATCTCAGAGTTTGTATCAGTCCATCACCAGTAGGTGATGATGGTAGGTCTGAAACCAGCCTTCAGTCAGTTTTGTAATCAAAATTTGTCTGTCTGTAAGCGTTCGGAAGTCAGTGTGCCCAACCATTGTGAATCCAAAGCTTATACAGTCTTTAAGCAGTCCTTGGGTGGGATAAAGTGGCCCGAAACAAGTTTGCGAGCAATCCCTAGTTGAAGTCAAGGCTGCAGACACTCCAGAGGCCAATAAAAAACAGTTCACCAACCAGTCTACCCTACGTCCAAACCAGTGTAAAAGCAGTCTGTAAACTGGTCTGCAATCCAGTACCAGATGAGCAGTCCTTCTACCAGATGTCAGAGCTTAGTTCTCTGCTGGTGAGCGGTACGAAGGTGCTGTTCAGGTGGAGTTCTGGCTTCTTCCCAAGCGTACTGCTTTGAGGCACCTGGAAAAACACAGCAACACAGTGATAAGCATAAATCTCTTCTTAAACACAACTCCTAGCAAAAATCTATCGTTAAAAAAGAAATCAGGGGCTGCAGGATAGATATAAATTACTACAACATGCCAGAAGTGTACCATGCCTCATGTATGACAACTATACTGCATAGAACAGCTATTTCCCAGTTTGTTAAAATAAACGATTATTTAGCTTGGATAATATGAAGTTACTATTTTCTTTTTCTACGTTTTCTTTTGTCCAAACAGACCTCTTGTTCCCCAGTGAACTGCTCTGAACCCCTGGGGAGAAAAGAGGGGTTTTATTTTTAATATGTTTAAACTCTGAGAACATGCATAAAAAACAACAGCATGGATATTCAAGAAAAGGATGCACTGTGAAGATGTGGGGTGCTAAAAAACCAACAAAATAGTGCAAAAAAAAAGTCCTGATTTTTCCCACCTGTCCATTCAGTAATGTCATAGGGATGTTGCAGTAGACATGGCGTCCCCCAGGGCCCAGAGTGGAGAACTGCACGGTGGATGGTGGTGGGAGTGGAGGTGACAGGGAAGAAGGCTGTGTTGGAAGCTGGAACTCGTAGCTGCGGCAGAAATGCCTCATTTGGGCTGCTGTAGCAGTGTGACCGCCTCCTAGAGGCAAGGTCATCTGGTTGTAGTCAGGGATCTCTGTCGCCAAAGCAACCTGTGGTGGGACACCATGACTTTCTATTAAATTTTATCACCCAATGTATTATCCCAAGTAGAAGTTATACTTTACAAGTCCTCAATGGCAACATTCTGAGAAGATTTTAGTCTTAAATTCCTGGATCAACTGTAAAAACGAGCAAAAACCGACAAGTACTTTGCAAAGTTACTTCACCTCTTTCTTATCAAGGACATGAGGAAAAAGTTTATCGTTACCACTACATTAGAATTTACATGCCAGTGGCCTCCAAAAATTACATAAAATTTTGTGATACACAGCAACTTAGTAGGCTGTTACTGCAGGAGTGGGCTTGTTTTCAGATTGGCTATAATGGCCAACTTGTACCTGTCTTAGCATGCACCTTTAAATTCTTCAGTTCTATGGTGAAATTGTTAGCTTATGATATTCCAGTAGTTGTTGACTGTTCCTTTGTCTGGATCCAGACCTTTGAATCCACACACATTGGTTTTGTGGCCAAAAAAAAAAAAAAAAGAAGTTATTCCAATGAGCTTAGTGGGAGGACTAATGATAAGCCAATCAGCACCATAAACAGACACCAATGTCAAGCTCTTATCAAACGTTGTCCATCTGTGCACCAGAACCATGGGAAGGGATTTACAACAATGATGACCGCTATATACAAGACAGATGTCCCCACTGAGGCTTCTCTAAATCAATAAAAAAGTCCACCAATACTATTGTGGCTATTCATTGGTGTTGACCTAAAATGACATGAATTTTAGGTACTAATGTTGTTCTATAGATATGAAATTGATGATGGTCAAGGAAAATTCTCCCCCAAAAATCTCCCCCAAAACCATCCACCATTTGTGCATGTTTGCATGACATGACTGTTTGCACAGCAGATCTGTCTCTGGGGCCTGATATTACTACCTGACACAAAGGCTCACCTGATGATGTCCGTGCCGACTCTCGTTGGGGGGCACCAGGGATGCGGAGGTTGTTGTCATGGCAATAGTGGAGACAGTGGTCTGTAAGTCACCAAAGAGGCCCTGTTCACCAGAGTCCATCACCTGTTACCATAGAAACACAATTATATAGCTTCCACTGTGCAAATTTATACAAATGTTTGAGTATCTAAGGAGGTTTTATCGTAAAGTAGAAATCATCATGGTGATAGGAGAGTAATAGAATCCTTATTTTCTGTTAAAAACCCTACTAACAAGAATTGTCCTTGGGGACAAAGTCATACTTTATATTTTGCAACTGTGTGACGGAGCTCCATTGTTGTCCAAAAGCTGTTTAAACACACTGAAGACTCACACTGGTGAACTGTGACATCTTCCTTCAGACAATATTTCATGTATTGGCCAACAAATACTCAATAAAGCACCAAATGTGAGTTTAATCACGGCTTAATAACAAAACACATTTTTTCTTGTTTGAGTACTGTGATAAAAACTACAATGCAAAACATTTTTAATAAATATTATTTAAACTTAAAAATATATTAAATAGAGCTAAAGGTTTAAATATTTAATAAAAGTGAGGGCTTGATTCATCAGATCACAGACAGAATATGGAGAGTTAGAAACTAATGAGAGACAGACAAAAGTACGGTACATTTGAGATATATAAAAGTAAAAAAAAAAATATATATATACATATAGGAAAACTCACTGAGCCTTTTCCTTTAACAGGTTAATCTGGGATCAGTTTAAAATCTGTGCAGTGTTCATTCTAACTCTTCTTTTTATATTTAGGGCAAGTCTATAAAAAGGCTTTGGACTTGAAGTGCAAACATTACTGGTTTTGCTAAAGTTCACTTTGTTGCATTTATGTATTTGGTTCACTTATGTTGATGCTGTCTAATTACAAGTGAACTGGGACAGGTAGACAAAAGTCACATGGACTCAGGCAGTCCATAAAATGTCATCCTGTTGGGGATGTTGTTGGTGGTGAGGGTCCAAACATACCTAATTCCTTAGCAGTTTGGAGGTGTGTTCTTTGGTTCATAAATTAAAGAGACATTTCACCTTTTTATTGTGATACATCAGGCTTTTCATGTCTGAAAAACTGCAGAATATCAGATTTCAATCCACTTAGACTCTCAAAAGCCTGAAGTCTGGGGTTGTTTGATGTGTGGTGGGTTTTTTTTTTGGCGCTAAATAAGTTTGAATGGTGCTTTTCTTAACTGGCTCAACGAAACAATATCTAAAAACCCTATCTAAAAATACAAATATGCCCCAAGTATAACTCTTACTGATGTAAATTTACAAAATAATAAAAACTAAGCAGTCCACTACCCACAAAAAATATTTTTTCATGCCAAAAAAAAATTCTACAAATAGTTGAAATATTCAAGAATGTTAAGATGATACTTTGCCACCTGTAGAATTTTTCAGTCACTCTGTTTTCACATTCTCTGTGATTATCTCCAGTTCTGAGCAGCATGCCATCATCTCTTTGCTAATCAGGGCACACACCACCTGAGGTGTTAACACATGGTAAACACATACACATTTTCCCCCATTGTGATTTCAATTTTCATACATTACCTGTATTTAGCAGACATTTCAAATGCCATCTGGCTGCTGTGAATGTTTGCAGCCCAGGGGAGCTTATGTAAACATACGGACTGAATTTTCACCTCAATTTTCTCAAGGCTCCCGGACATGCCATGGAGACAGCGGTTTTCCATAGCTATACATGATGTGTATGATCCATGAGCAGAAGAACACAGGCCTCATTAAAATTTTTTTAAGAAGGACAAACTACTTTAAGCCAGACTAATAGTAAAATTGCTCTTTTATTGTATAATATTTTTTTGTGTAGTTATATGGTTATATGGTTTTGCTAATTTCAATACCAGAGTGTGAAAAATTGTGAAGAACTCCAAAAAAAAAAAAAAGATGAACTAATTTAGGACTTTTGTTGGTGACTTCATACCTGGCGTCTGGACAGCGTCTCTCTGCGTTTAGCAGGCATCTCGTAGACCACCTGTTTCCAGAACTTAGATGACAGCTCATTGCTTTTAGGACCCCTCCACTTGATGATGGATAAAACCTGCAGAGGAGAGATTTTTGAAATGTGGTGTTGCTTCAGTCTCCTGCTGACTAATGACACCCTTCAGATCCAACTCAGTATCATGCCAAAGCTTGTAATACACATTTTACCTCACCTTGATGTGGAAAAAAACAGATGACAAAAATGCAACTTTCAAAGTTTGTTGAGGAACGTTCCAAGTGACAGCCACAGTTTGGTCACATTTAGGTGCCAAAACTAGTTTGTGAGGTTTAGATAAGATCATATTTTTAGTTTCTGACCCATTCATTGATCCCAACCTCCTTTCTACACAAACTTTACAGTTCTTTATATTTCGTCTTGACCTTGTTTTCCATCATTATCACTCCCTGCTGGTACTGCACCTCCATACATGTGCATACTACTCAAGCATAGGTGAGGAAAACCCACTCACAATATATTGGGAAAAAAAGGGCCCTAAGAGCTATCCTCCTGTGAATCTGTGTGTATTACAAGCCCCGCTGTGATACTGGGCTGTCAGTTCACAATCTTCTTCTCCTCTCTCTTTCTATTCATCCCTCTCTGTGTACCTTGATTGTATGTTTAAGTGCTTCAACCTCTTGGTAGTTGATGACATTCTTCAGGTCTGCACACTCTATCATGATCACCTGGACACCAAAACATGCAGGCAGAGGTGGTTGAAAAGAGAGAAATATTAGAAGTTAATCACTTTATCCTTGAGCATATAATAATGTAATCTAGACATAAAAAAATGTATGGCAAATGTCTGCCTGCCTCTCAGATTGCTCTACTTCCCAGTCATACCTTGATCTCTCCAGTAACAAGCATGGAGTGGAGGCGTGTCTCTATCTGAAAGATGCTCCACCCTCTTTTGGCGACAAACTCTGGAGTCAAAACGATTATCAGGCGTCTGCTCTGTTCCACGCTGCGAGCCAAATCCTCAATATAGGCTGAGAGAGACAGACAGTGAGACAAAGTGAGAGCTAAAAGAGACAAAGAGAGTGAAGTAAAGACTAAATATATGGTCTGAGTTGTGCAGTTCACTTGTTAAAAGTAACATAAAATGTAAATGCATTCTTGCTATTGTCACTAATGTTTTCTCAAGTTTGTTGTTATCAGTTACACTAGTTTAAATGGAAACAAATCAAGATAAGGCAGACGTCAAAAACAAGTTATTTTATCTTTGTTTTCTTTACATAGGCATGACGAATTGCTGTGACAAACAAAAAACAGAAGTGACAGAAAAAGAAAGGTAGCTTATGAATGAATGATTTAAAGTTTTAGGAAAGATGTTATCTTCCTTGACACGAGGTTGATATCAAGTCAGTGTCAGTGTGTTAAGCAGGAAGCAAGAGTCAGAATGTGGTAACCTGGCCTAGTGTTGATGCTGAGCGAAGCAAGTTAGCCAAACACGTTTAAAGCTGACTAATCAACATCTGAAGTCTCATTTGTTTAACCTGTCCATAAATAGTAATGTTGTTATAGTTGCAGACTGTAAGGATTTCCTGACAGCTGGGTGCATTTGACTGTAAACCTTCCTCAGGTTTCACCACAGTGAAGTAACAAGTTTGGCACTTTGTGTAAATGAGACAGCTTTAATGTTGTTGCTAGCTCAATTCCAGTTGTTTTCTAAGCACAACTTGACTTTAGCTTTATGTTAAAACAAAGATGTGAAGTTAATATCAATTCTCTGAATTCACTCAGGAAAAACTCAGAGAAACATATTTTCTCAAATTGTTTAAATATTTTATAACATTTATTTAGTCCAACAAAACTCTTATGTACCTGTTGAGAATACTCACTTTAAAATAGTTTATCTTTTACATATAAACAAATGTGTATATATCAAAATATATATAGAGAGAGATAGAGTATATAAAACTCTCTAGTCTCTCCTCCTCTTCTTTTTGCTGGTGGCATCCTTCTGGTCATTTTGCTCATAAATGGCTGGAATGACTGACAGGAGCATATAGCAGAGTGACAGAAATGCTTGTGCATGAGTTTTGGCTTTGACATCGCAAAGTGAAGTCAGCTCTTAAATGAAGATCAGTCTTGTGCTGATACACCACCATCAGCCTTTACTTATAATTTAGAAAGGGAAATGTGAAATTGAAGAGGTGATGGGATGTGAAAAGTGGGTAAATCTGAGGTGGAGCTTCTATATGTGTCAATATAGAACCGTAACACAGTTTTAAAGGCATCTTTTTCCTATCCTCACTGTGGCGCTGTTTCTTCATACTGAGTGCAATGGAAACATATCTTCCTAAATGATCCCATTTCCAATTATTTGTTTGTGACATTCTGAATGTTTTTTTGGAACATGCATCACTGAAATTGCTCATTATTTCTCAAATTCGTAGTTACTGGAAATGTATGAAAGCTGTGTGTTACAGAACAACAACAGACTCTCTCTCTCTCTCTCTCTCTCTCTCTCTCTCTCTCTGTCTCTGTCCCCTTCACCATCTCTTTACTTGCTAACTAAATTAATGACAAAGGCTCCCCAGCAACACATTGCAATTTCACGCTCAATTTGTGGGGCACAAATAGTACTGAACATCCCAAAATTTCTTTCTTTCTCTGGTTTAAATTTCCATCTCTCTTTTTATCTTTCGCCCCCTTTTCCTCACGCTCAACCTTCCCTTTTCCTTCCTGCCCTTCACTTCCTCTTCCTGCTGTCTTTTTTTGGAGGATTATGCAAATCAGTTAATGAAATAACACAAACCAATGACTCCGTCCCCACCTCTTTCTGTCTCTGTTGTTTATTTTTCGCTCTCTTGTTAATTTTGGGGGGCTAATGGAGTGGATAATTGAATGGTGTATTTTAGGTCGCATCGCCGTGTTGCTCTGTCACCGGCTTTGCTAGGCATTGAAAAGGCACCTCGTTCTGTCTCTTTGATACACTCATTCAGTGTGTTTTTCCACACTGTGTAACCTTTAGTTTACACGCAGCTCAGACGGAGTTATGTGTGTCGTCTTGCACAGTGGACATTTGTTTTAAGGATGTTTTCAGGGCACAGAAAGGAAGCCTCGTTTGTGGAGGAAGTATGACTTTCTCATTTGTCTTCAGGAGGCGGTGTTGTGTGTTTGTGTGTGTGTTGTGTGAGGCATAATTTTGGCTGAGGGCAGACAATAGCATTGGCAATTCATTGTGGAACATATTTAAGTAAATTTATTTATATATTTTGGGAGAGAATGTTAATTTATGCAAAGAACAGACTTTAATGTTACTTTATAGTCACATTATTATGTCATTTTAGTGACTACATACTTTTTTTTAGGAAGTTTTTTGAGTTGAAATGTGACTGTGTAAAAAAAATGCTAATACACAGGTGATAATGGCTCATTACCACATTTCTTTCATTAGTTTGACAAATTATCCGGGTACCTCAGAAACCCCTGAATTTGATTCACAATGTTTTAAAATCACTGAGTACATTACACATGCAGTTCCTGAAAAACACGTTTTAAAACATATATTGTGAAGAAATATCAGTGTTACAATATCATTGATGTTGCTGATTTATTTTTGTGAAACCAAGAAATAATCTGTTGCACTGCTTTTCTCCAGTATATTAATCTCCACTGTTAGGCTTAATAAGGGCACAATGGTGTCTGTTCATTAATCTGTTTTTCTGCCAAAGCTGCAAACACAGCACTGACATACTGACACCTTTTGTAGGGTTAGCAAGCATTTGCATGTTCACATGTTCAGCAGATACAGAGCAACATTAGCATTCATTTAAAATTGTGTTTCTTATCAATGTTTGGTCTTTCTGTCTGCTGTTAGCTCTGTATTAATCTAATCCTAAAGGAAAAATGTATCTGCTTAATGCTTTGCTGTGTCTGACCGTCTGTCCTTTGGTTGTTTATCTGTTTGAAAAAAGCTGCTGCTTCCTAAAAGCAGGGTTGATGTGACCAGTGAGACTTAACCTGTCATGTCTTATCTTGTTAGACATTGCCCCCCCCCCATGTTTCCTTGTCTTGTACTTCCTGTTTTATTTTGATACTCCTATCTTGTCTTATTCAGGTCCTGCACTTCCTGCCCGTGTGTGTTTCCCCTCCCGTGTGATTACCTGTATGCACCCATGTCTGATTGTATCCCCTCCCCTTTAGTATTCAATCTCTGTATTTCCTTTCTTTTGTATCAGTTCATCTTGATCCTTTGTCAGATTTCTATCACTCCACCGAGGAAGTTTTGTGAGCCTTTGAGATTTAGACCAGTTTTCAGTTTTGTTTGACTCTGCCTTTTTGCTCTTTTATACTTTTTCCTGACTTTTTTGGATCTCCTGTCTCCAAATTAGATGATTAAAGGACTGATTGTTAATTTCCCCTGCTGTGTCTGAGTCTGCATTTGGGTCCAAGCTTGTGGTTTAGTGTCTGTGACAGAACCATATGCAAAGTTTTAACTAAATCAATGGACCAAAAGATGCTAAAGCACCACTAAAAGACTGACGACTGCAGTTTAATGAAATCCCCTGTTATAGAACTCACCAAGAAACCCTTACATATGTGTGCCAACAGAGGTTTATGTGTATATTTGATGCATGTTAAGTACTTTTTCTGTGCTTGGAGGAATTTTAAATGTGTCTTAAAGTGACAAATGAAACAAAAGAACCTTCCACATTTCAATATAATACTCTATACCGTCCCTGCAGCTAGCAGAGAAAGAATGGCTTAACATTGATGGATGGGTGTGTGTGTGTGTGTGCTGAGAATACTGATAAATCTGCATATTACATCATATCTTCTTTTTTTCCTTTTGATTCAATGTAAAGTCACACTGCCCTGCAAAACTGACTTGAATTTCACAGCATTTAGCAATCGAGAGTACTAGTGTACCTTCAAAAATATCCTCAAACTGTTTGTTTTAGTGTATCAGTAAAATGAGGGCGATAGATTAGATTGATTTAGTACTAGATGAATGGTGTGCGATTACGTATATATGGTAGTGAGATTTACATTTTCCCTTTCTGTATGTGTGCCTGTAATGGGAGTGTGTGTCTGTGTGCACCTGTATGTGTGTGTGTCAGGTCAGAGCATTGACCGATAACAGCAATACCAGTTGTATTTCCGCCTCCAGTTAGACAGAGAGTGACATATCACCCAACAAATGATGAAAAATAGAATGTGTTTTTTAGGTCATGTGTACTGTGTGAACATTTTACATCCTGTATTGTATGTGTGGCCGCTTGTTGGTGTGAAAGTCTGATGTACACACAAGCTTGGTCGAGGTAGACACAGATTGTGAATGTGATAGTTTCATAAGGAAATGAGAGCATGAACATGTGAGAAACTGTCTGTGAGGCAGAGGCATTGTGTAGTGTTGTGTACAAGATTGTGTATTAGCTTAGTAGGTGGGATTAAACTGTACATGACATGTTCAGTTCATTGTGTGAGTGTGTTAGGATGAAAATGCACATACATTCTTATTTATTCTGACAGAGTGATAAATTCTGAGAACTGGGGGCTATGACAGTCCATAGAGAGAGAGAGAGAGACAGGATGTGTGTGTGGTTGTATTTGTGCAGGTGTGTGTGTCTGTGTGTTGGAGTGAGTTGGATTTGGTAGACAGACAGATTGATAGATGGTTACTTACTGCTGCTGGGTATTAGATCTCTGTCTGGTATAAACAGCTTGTATCCATAATGTTTCTCTAAAACATCTGGCAGGATCTCCAGAGCAAATGTTTCCTCATCGCTGCTCGTCCTGCTGGGGGAGGAAACAACAGTGGCTCCAGATTCAAAACTGAATGCAAAACTGAATGCAAAATGCATTTTAACTGTTAACTGTTTAACTGTATAGTTGTCTAACAAACATGAGCTAGCTTAACTTTCACTCTGAAGCAGCTGCAAAAAGCAACGTGATACAGTTCATGTGCTGGGCTTGTAGAGCATTTTGGATAAAAAGAATAATGTGGGAAAGATGCCTGTTCACTTTCTTCACAGAATGAGATGAAAATCTTGACAGCAATTTCATATCATCAAGCGCCGAGCTGGAGCAATAGAGAGGTTCTTAGCTTAGCTTAGCTAGTAGTTTAAGATTAATGAACACGTCTTAGCTCTTTCCACACAAACAGAAATGCCTGGCTGTTGTTTGTTTAGAATTATTATAGGAATTTGCACCCTCTAAAACCCCCAAATTTGTTATTTTGCATGTGTTTGTGTGTTTAGTAAACATCCAAGACATTATGTGCTACTTAGTCAGCTTTAGAGATGCAAGGTAACTTTTTCAGTATAGAGACAGCTAGGCTAGCAGCTCCCCTCAGCTTTTAAGCAAGCAAGGTCAGCACCATCATGGCTCCAGCACCATTATTAACATTTAGACATGATGGCAGCAATCTTTTCATCTTAATCTCATAAAGAAAGCAAAACATTGTTAAAACATTGATTAACCATATATTGTACCCATGCTATACCTTGCCATGCTGCTGTCACTGACTATTGTGAGTGAAAGAAACTATGCTGTTAACATGATTAAAATGCACTGTTTGATACGTGTACATTTTGTGCAATGGTAACTGACCTGCCCAAGGAGTCCAGGTCCACTTTAGTGTAGGACAAATAGGCATCGTACTCCTTATTATCTGTGCAGAGTGAGACAGTCAGAAAGAACACAAGCAGTCAATGAGGTACTTGGAATACATGATCATGGGAATTCCCTGCTCATATTTGAAATATGTTTGCTCGTATAGCTTTCTAAATTTTTACATTTGAAAAGCACTTTGGAAATGAAGCTCATCATTATCTCATTAATGTATGACAACTAAACAAGAAAGAAAAGTTCATCCATTCAAGTGTTCATTCCCTCCGGTGCTTTTCTCTGTTAATTGCCTTCTTTGACTCAAGTGTAGACTTGACTGAGAGTAATTGTGTCCTTTGTGCTTTGTGTTGCCGCAACAATATGTTTCTTCGTAACTTACTTCCTTTTTGAGTGAGTGTTGCTGTCTCTCTCTAGAGCAATATGTATGTTGATATAAGCTCTGTGTCTGAGTGCTGTTGTTGTGTGATTGTTCTGCAGTAACAGCGAGCACACAGATGGGCTTACCATCTTCAGTTTCATCACTCCCAAAGTGTCTCCTGTAGCAGAGCATGATCTCCAGGTTGTAACACTTATAAAGTGCCGTCAGGACTCCCAGCAGCAGCAATATGACCCCGAGACCACCAGCCAACTCCAGACGATACATATCTACAGTCAGAGAGAGACACAGCAAAGGCTGAAGTGGAAAAGAAATCAGTGAGACTTATATCAGCTATTGTTCAAAGGACCAGTGACAGTGAGTGAGATAAGAAAAAAAAAAAAATTCTCCAGTATGTGAGACTTTGAACACTGTATAACTGGTGATGTTTGTGTTGATTTTCTTTTGCTTTTCACAAACTAGATCCTCACATCTGAGTACGTGCAGTCCAAAAACAACAATTTGACTTCAGGAAATATATAAAAATAATGATAAGTGAAATTACCATCATATTGGCAAATTTTCTAAAATCAGTGACTATGACTGAAAGTCATTCACTTGCACAAATAAACATTCAGACGGACAGAATTGGTTGTTCCAGACGGTTGTTATTTTCCGATGAATCACAGCTGTACTAAGAAGCTTTGATAGCAGTCTGCCCAACATTCCTGCCAATAAAGCACTCGGAATTGACTGAATGAGGCACAACAAGACAAACACACGCACACACACACGCACACACTCTGGCACGTGTTTGACATGTTAACATCACCTTCACAAAACCCCTAAAACAAACTGGCTGTCAAGAGCTAATTAATAAGAAGCTAATTGTTAATGCTTATTTGCCTCATTAGCTCATACAGACATTCACTTTGGATTGTACTCTGGTACAGCCAGGTCAAAGGTCAGAGGGTGAATGAAAATCACAGTTAAACATTCAATTAAAGCGCCATTAGGAATAATTTTGATGTCAACATTGAAATAAATGACTCCCTGTGATGTGGAAGGGTTGCTAGAACTGCCAATTCGATGATGAATCACCAGACCGCAGCTCAGTCACTGCTTTTGTTCATCAACCCATCTGAGTGAACCAAAGTCAATGAAGAATATTAAACAAACCCAAAGAGGGATTGATATTTCAGAGTAAAGTTGCCAGACCAACCTAGAACTATGACAATAGTGAATACATGAATTTTATTCAGTGGGTAGCAAACAGAGGATACTTGTGTTGCTCTAACCGCTGTGATTTTCCAACCGCATTTGTTTTCAGTCCTTTTTTTGCAGGGTAATCATTTTCAGTCATCTATCTTCACAACAAATAAAAATAAGCATATCCCTTTTGCTTCTTGGTGACTATATAACCATGATGGTTGTGTTGCACATACAATAGGACTTTCAGCTGCTTGCCTAACCCTGACAAACGCCTCTCAAACCTCTTAATGCAACTCAACATCAGTAACCTTTTCATTGTTGTGGAAGATGTTGAGCATAAAGTGTTTGTACAGCAGCTAAAGAGAGAGGTCACAGTACATTTAGGTCCCTTCCATCACTTGTTGCTCTGCTTAAGGCATGCCCCAGTGACATATTTTACAGTATGAATTGCCTCTCACGCACCCTTGTCATCCTATATCCATAACAAGCTATGCTGTTAAAAGTTTCAACCCCTGGTTTGATATAGTGATATATATATACATTGTGATAACTATAGCTTACTCAGAGTGTTAATCATATTCCTATAGCTATAGCTAGGTTACAATTAACAGAGTGCAGCTGCCTAGTTCCTTTTTCATAATTACATTGTTTATAGGTAAAGTATTTATTCAGTCTTTGATAGGATATTATAACCATGCTGCTACATCTGCCTTTTGTCAGTCTGTGTGCTTGCATGTGTGTGGTTCATGTGGCAAGTATAGTTTTAATGACCTACTTATGTGAGTGTATGCAGTGTTGGTTGCTCAGTGGGCTATTTTGGTCAATGTATAAAAAAAGGAGTACCAGCACGTTTTTCTTTACTTTGAGAACTGTCTGGTAAGTAGTGAGGTGGACAAATTGTTTCCTAATTTGTTAACCCCAACTATTTATCAAATACTTAGCAACTCTAGTGACATCTATCTTAACTACAAGCTGAGCAGCTAAAATTAGCTGCCATAAGCTGCTAGTCATAAACAAACTAAACCAGAACAACCAAAGCTTGCACCAAATTTTTTGAAATGCATTTGTCATCTGGGAAAAAAAAACTTTTCATTTTTGAGAGAAATAAACTTGATTTTTTAGTTTTCAAATTTAACATGATCTCAATTTCACAGTGTAACTTTACTTTGGCAGATGATTTTTCACTGCAGTGTAAGTTATAGGTTATTAATTTTGACTATGCAGAACTATAGTCCTGGATGCATTTTGTTTATTAATTATCTGTGCTGTTTAAGCTCATGTTTGAGCTCAAAGTGGGCGCAGTGTAGCCACCTGTTGCACATGCACCAGTTATTTTCACCTGCTGCATGCAAATTAGTGTGTAGGGCTCCTTTTGAGTACAACAGAAATAGTCCCTGAGGTTTGAGTTCCTACCTCATACACCAGAGAGGGCTTCAAGGAGGTGAACTAACAGAATGCGTTGTGTGAATGTGAATAGGACAAATTACTCTTTACTCAAATAAATCCAAGTGTGTAAACTTTTAAATAGAAGGGATGCAGGACTGGCTCCCACACAGTGAATGATACAGCTGCAAACTCGACTGATAACACACAGATATCACTGCAGTTGTAGCATACATGTTGGTTTTTGTGGTGTATGTTGACATTTTTCCATGATGCTTTTGATGCAAGTGTTGTTGGTCCACTGTTCTAAGTTAATCTCACTGAATCAAACTGAAATTGACTTAGAGATGAACCGCCCTTGTAATATTGTCTTTTATAGACCTGCAGATTATACGAGTAAGTTGCCAAATAACACAAAGTCAGCCTCAACACTGTCTGTATGACTTGACTGAGAGAGACAGATGACCTCTCGTCAGCAGGCGCACACACACATACACACAATCTGAGATCATTTATGTGTGTGTATGAATGATAGTGCTTTCACAGGCAATATGAGTGTACGGGAGATTAATGGAACGTGGCTGCTGAATGACAACACGGAAAATATGATCTATTACTATCTCACTCACACAGATGGAAAAACAGACACACACACACACACACACACCCACACACACACGCACACACACACACACAACTCATCTCATTGTGGAACCACTTCATTTTAAAACCACTGTTTATTGATTTTCTTAGTCATGGCAGTTAGTAGTGACTTTATCAGCATGATGAGGAATATGAAATTAGTTTAGGTACAAAAGTTTGTAGTGATTAAATTATAATATCAGTTGACAAATTCCTATGATAAGACTCTTGAAGCATTTTAAGTGTATTAGATTTTTACTGTTTAGTACAGTGGAATTGTCAGTTTCCTTGTTCTTTGGTCATTTCAGTGATTGTAGCATGCAGTCTGCACCCGCAGTACTTCCATGCCACAGCATGCAAACTCACCCACATGTGTGACTGTTTATTTGTTGTTGCATTAAACTGTAAATTTGTAGCTGAACTGAAGGAGTCAATCAGTGATGAAGACATTAGGAAGACGTATAATCATAAGCTCGTTTCAGATTTTTTAAAATGTGATTAATAATTGATGGGCATTATTAGGAGATTAGGAGAGGTATTGAAGGTGCCCTGTCTAATTAAAAGTAGCAGTATATACAAAAAAAATGCTACAGGGGTGTTTACAATGTGTAATTTCTGCCACTGGAGGTTGTTCAGTCAGAACTGTAAAAGCAAAAGAGATAATTTGATACAGTCAAGAAGTAGTGTGGAATAACAGCTCAAATATTTAGAAATAAAAAAGATAAAAGAAGTGGTTTGAGGCATTTTATGTTGAAATGTTATATATTATAGGTAAGAATGTGAGTAAGTACAAGTATTAGAAGCTTAATTCACATAAAATATTAAAAATAAGATAACTCATAATGCACTTCTGGCAGTTTTATATTTTCATAAAAAGCTGTGTTATTTGTAGTTATTAATGCAATAAAATGTGAGTAGTATTTTAATGTTTTAGTTAGTTAGTTAATTTTAACATTATTACAACTATTGGGAATTTTAATCACTAGATTTATATGTTATGAGGAGTACTAACTGAATAGAAATTATTAATAAAAAGTTCAAAATTTTTCTCTGAAATGAAAGCTGAGAAGTAAAGGTGCACCTCAAAAGTGTTCCTCAGTACCTCAGCAGGTGGACTTACTAAGGTGTAGTAACTTTCCACCGATTTCTATGAGATCTGTAGGCCACTCTGGTTCTATATTGGACATTTAAAGTAAAGGTCCTTGTTTCTGTGGATCAGTCAAAAAGATGGCATATTTTTTTATTACAGTTACAAGAAGTTGATTTTTATTTTGGGAAAATCATGTAAAAAACTGATTTTTTAATTTTTTGAATGACAACCCAATGTGGTCAAATTGTGGCTCTTTTCCTGGTGGCTGTCCTGTCAAACTGGGCAAAAGATGATGGAGAATAAAGATGGAGGGCTAAACTTAAAAAGTGGTAAGGCCTTCTTGAGAGTTAAAATGGATTCATACTGTATTGTGTTTCCTTTGAAACAATCTCCAACAAAGCTTCCATCTCTTTAGTTACTGGCACACTGTGTCTGCTGTGTGTCCGAGTTTCTCTGAAGTTACCGCATCTCACCAGCAGACGTCTCTCCAACTCTACTCTGAGTTCCTACACCATCTTTACTTACACACAGAGACACTATTTAGTAGAGAGAGGTGGGACAGCGACAGAGAAGGGGATAGGGAGGGAAGGAGGGAGGGAAGGATGGAGTGGAATGGCGGTCCAGGGGGGGAAGGAAAATAGTGAAATTTGACTAATTACCAAATATTTGCTCTACAGTGAAGTGAACTCAGATTGCTTCCATTAGTAATGAGACCCATTTAGAAACCTCCGCTTTTTCTCTCCCCCTGCCTCCATCCATCCCTCTCTTCTTCCCTGGTTTTCCTCTCTTCCTCTTTCTGTTCTCCTCCTTCTCTCTATCATGACCCCCCCCTTCATCTATCTTTCTCAGATATATTCCATCAGTAATGAGTCACTTGTCACCGTCTCTTTATATCAGTGCACAGGAAAATGGGAGCAGAATTTCAACGTTGAATTTTAAGTAAGCTTTTTTAGTTATTAGGCACAAAAAGAGTAGTCAGCGGTAATGGTGGTTCAAGCCTCTGCATGCTCGGGAAGGAATATGATAAAGTATATTTCAATGAGATTTTTACAGAGCCTCTCGCACTCTCATTCTCTCTGACACAGTGACACTGACATCACCTTGTTGGACACCATTACTGTCCCCTGTCTTTTAGTTTTCTTTTTTTTTTTACCGCTGGCTTTTTAGAAATTTATCTTCTGCTGCAAAAAGCTATTTGACAAAAAAAACATAATAATTATGAAATGAAAATTGCCCTTAAATTAGTCTAAACATTTGTCTGAACTTTCGGTCTGGCATCATCACAAGACACTGACATGCCTCAGGATGAAGTCTCTGCTTAGGTGACTAGAAGCTGAAGAAAAAGCCCACAATGCACTGTGGGAGTAACTAGGGAAACATCCACTTTTCTGCAAACCTTAGTCAACTCAGAGGGTTAATCATATTCCTAAAAAAAACCTTCCTTTTAAATCTAAAGCAGGTTATTATGTCAGTTTAGACGTTTACTCTAAAGATTGAGCTTTAATAACATCTCTCTTCCATGTAATTCTTGTTGTTCAGTTTAGGGTGGGGACAATTCTGACCTTTGTATTCATAATTTGTTCATTAAGGTTGGTGAACTCATATTACCCCGTCATAGCTCCACCAAACCTCAACCTGAGCAGCAGACTGGACAAAATGATAAAAGCATGTGAAGAAAGAAATGTGTCTAAGGTTCCATGACAACCAGATAAACTCCACTGACAAAAATGAAGACCTTATGATATGATTAAAAAAACAGTAAAATGAGCTAGTAAATGTGTCTCCTATCAAGATAATTGTTTTCCACATGAAGATCTTTTATTACACCTCTAAAAACGTGTCTTTTCTGGGAAAAAAAGAGACTTTTTCTGCAGGAGATGCAACATAAGATATTATCACTAAATGGCCCCATTTACACTTCCAAATGGTCCAAAGTGTCCTCTCAAGTGGATGAGATTTAAGACACTTTCTTGTACACTTATCCACATCTCTGTTGGCCAGATAGCAAATCTGATTCCATCTGTCTTGCTTCTCCCAGGCTACAAGTACAAAGGGTTTTTTGGTAAATGCCAAGAATGCAAGAAGAAGAATAAACTTTGAACACTTTAGTTGGAAGAATAACAACAAGAGGCAGGGAAAACTACAGCTAATGTCAGTGTAATTTCAGTATAGCTTCAGCTGTTGCTATCACAGGGGATGAACTCTCTGAGTGGTTCGAAGGTGCTAACTGGTGTAGCTACGCTTGGGAGGAGTAGAGTTGTGAGCACCTCAGAGAGAATGATGCATTTACACCTTTTCAACATAAGGCAGAAATGCATCATAAGCCCCTTCCTGAGGTAGTTTCAGTAATCAGACTGAGCTTCCTGGGTGCATTTACACTTGAGTTTATTGATATGCAACAGCTATGGGTTCGGTTCCAGGAGGCATGAAGTGCAAATGGGGTTGAAGGGAACATTTCGGGGTTTATCTCCCTTCCTCATCCCAAATGAGTCCTCACTACACACTCTAAACATCCAGTGGATAAAGCAGAGGAGCCTGAGCCTGAACAGAAACCTGTGGGTGACATCAGTGACACCACGTCTTCCTGGAGCCGCGGTCTGTTATCTCCTCTCAATCCTCTCCTCTCTCCTGTCAGCTCTTCAGCCTCTCTCCCTCCATTTTTCTTTCTAGCAAGGCTCTCATCATGGTGGCTGAAGGCAGCTCTTTCTGCTCTGTCAGTTACAATAAGTGGATGTGTATGGTGTGTGTGCCGTAGGTGTGCGGGTGCATGTGTGTCTGTGTGGGTGCATGTGTGCAACATAGATGCATCAACCCATTACCTTGGGTCATTGCAGGGTGAGAGCACACCCTAATTCAATCACACACACACAGTGCATGAAATCAAGCTTTGTGCCAACTTAGGACAACTTGTGCTTTATTTAGGTTGTTGTGTTGTGTTCAGGGGGCTCAAAATGTGACCCTATTAACTCCAAGGCTTCAGGCCATTAGGGGCCAGGACAGTCTGCTGGCTAGTTAGCCCAGTTAGCGAACTTTTACAGAAGTAGAGGTTAAAGGTTACAAATGACTGTCCTCATTCAAATGGTTTTCTTCAGTTCAATTCTCAAGTTAAAACCGACAGACAATTAGTTTTTCCACACCACTGTTCAAAACAGTGAGACCGTCTTGAGCTATGTCTCTTAAAGTTGCATCTTTTGCTGGTTTAGCTTAGTACGAAATTAAGTCCAGGGTTAAAATGTGTTAATTTATGCACTGAATGCCTCAAGCAAACACCACAGATTTGGATGTTTGTCAGAGAACTTGTAGTGAATTTGGTTTGAATGCTTTCAAGCAGCATTACATGATTGTTTCATGTGCTATTTTGCCAGCAAGAAAAACAAGATGTTAACACAACACATAAATCAATTCATAGACTGAACTGAAACAGTTAAGTTGTGAGACTTGAAACCAAAACAATGAGGTGAAAGATGCTAATATTCTCCATACAACAGAGCTGGGTGATAATTCTCTTCAGGTTCATCACTACAACTATTACACATTCAAATTTGACCTATTTTAAATAAAAAAAACACATTTTTGTCACATTGTTTCTAGGCTCTGGATTTACCAGGATTTCATGGACAGCATTTATGTCCGATGTGAAACTGCATTCCACAGTTGTCATATGTTTTGTAAACTGAACTAATATTTATGCCTTAATTAGTTTTAATTAGCTAAGGGCCTCTTCTTACTGTGATCTTGTTCCATCATCACCTCAGAACTGGTCCCAGTCGTCCTGTCTGTTTAGCCAACATTTCTGCTCTGAGGAGGCTGATGTGCAGATTTCCTCATCCTCCAGACATTTTCATTAAGTTTCAAATAGATTTAAAAATATCCCTACATTTCCACTCAAAATCATACAAGTAAAATTTAGTGTTAGTTGTAGTGAGTTCTCCTCAGCCAGCTCTTCCTCAGTAAACAAAAATATGCTGGTGTTTGGAAAAAGATAATAAAATTAAGTATTCTGATAAGAATTAAATGAAGGTGCTGCTGATTAGCTTAAATACTTCTTAGGTTGACAGAATAATGAAAATCACGCTGCAGGTGGCGAGTTACAGTAAATGGAGACTCATCTTCAGGTTGAAGCGAGTATCTCTCGCTCATTTCCTTTAAGACACTGATCACAGAGAGAAAGATGTAGATAAGGAGGAGTTTTAGGCTTTGGGGCGACTGCCATTACTGCATACTGCTATATTAAGAAATATATGGGAGGAAAAGATAAAGCAGGTAAAAAGAGTAGAAATAGATAAAGAGATAGGAAGGAGAAGGGAGACGAGTGTGTTCAAGCAATGCTCAGAGTGGACCACTTCATTTAGAATCAACAGGAAACAGGAGAAACACACAAATACACACACACACACACACACAAAACACCTACACATACACAGCTCTCCAACCTCCACCTTAAATCAAAAGAGAACTCACACACAACTTGCTGGATTTTTGGTGAGATCTCATTTGAAGCTGACGGAGCAGCCACACAAAGGAAACACTGTGCTGTGAGCAGAGCTAACAGCGATGCTTTCAACACGCACAGCTACCTGCTTCAAGTTCCAGCTACTCAACACATCCACCTAGTGTGTGTTTGTGTGTGTGTGTTCCCTTATACTTTGTGTGTTTACGGCAAAGTGTGGGTCTCTATTACAGGATCATGCTTTTTTAACGATCCCGTTAAAGTAAATGCCTCCTGTGAGGTGAGTGTATGTCTGAGTCTCAGTGTGTGCATCAGGTCTGATCAAACTCACGCACACACACACACACACACACACACACACACACACACACACACACACACACACACACACACACACAAAGGCAGGATGTGTATTAGTGCTCCATATAGCTACAAAGAGAAGCTTTATACACAAACGAGCGCATACAAGGAGTTTTCTGGATACAGCATGAAGTAATGACGACCCTACATTTTCCATTCGGACCCCCTATAGAGGAATGTGTGTGTCTGTGTTATCCCGTGTGTGTGTGTATGTGCTTGTGCCTGTGTGTGAGTCCCTAGGGTGCTAGTTAAGTATAGTAAGATAGATTTGACACCCAAGGCATTCAGCAGGAGTCAGACAGAGGGAGAGAGAGAGAGAGAGAGAGAGAGACCTGTTTTCAGCCCTCCTCTCTCTGCCTCTCCTCATGTCTCTTCTTTTCTCTTCTCCTCCTCACTTTGTCTCTCCTAATTTTCTCGTACACCCCTCACCTTCCCCATCTTTATCTCTCGGTCTGCATCCATTATTTCCAGCCTGTTCTCCATTTTCTCGTCTCGTTCCGTCTCCCACCATTTCTGCGCCTGTTTATCTCTTTCCACATTCCCCCAATTCTTTCTGTCCCTGTTTCCTGCATTACATACATTTATTTCATATCGCAGGCATTCATGCAGCCCTCTTTCCAACCCAGAGTTAAGGTAACAGACACAATTCGTCTCCTCCTCTAGTGCTCTTTGGCTATTTTCTCTTTCTTTTTGTCTCTCTCAGTTTCTCTTTTCTCTCTCTGAGTTGTGGCCTTTGACATGAACTGGCTGATTCTTTCTGCTCATCAGATGGAAAGCAAGATACTGCAGGACTGCTGCAAATGTTTTACACAGGGAGCTGTGCCCTCATGCATTTTTCAGCTGAATATTTAAAGGGGAAACTATGAGATCCTGTTATTTTATTTGTCTCCATCTGTTGTGCTAAGCGCTCTTTAGTGTCTTTGGGGTCTCATACAGGCATGCAAAGTATCCTTTGATGACTGTGTGAGACTGATGGGCTTTAAACACACTAATGTGAACTCATCCATATCAGTGTGGATGCTTGTAACAACTGCACCAGCCAATTTTAAACGAAAAGTGTCTTAGTTACAAGAGGGGTGGATGTTGAGGTGGAGAGATGAATCACATAGAGGAGTTTTATCTAGAAGACTGGAGTTTAAGACCTGTGTGATGCTAAAAGTGAAACCTGAAGTGTAAAACTCTCAAACTTTCCTCTCTGTGTGAGATGCCAAGAGGCATGACAAAGCTCCGTCAATAACCCACAAACAGGTGGGCGTTTTTACCACACTTTCTGGAAGTTGCCTGTCAATCAAACACAGTGTCCAGACCCGTAAAATATTTTCTCTCGGATTTTCTGCGGTCTGTCTTAAAGCTGACAGGAAGAAAATAGTAGCACATTTCTTTCTTTCTGCGAGTCACTTAAGCGCAGCTATCCAAATGTTTGAAATTTATGCTTTGGAGGAGTTTTTACATCTCACACATTTCTTGATGACAGCACACATTTGAAGCCTTAATTATCTTGGAAGCTGCTCACAACAAACAAATATTTACTCAGCCAAAAAAAAAGTAGCATCACTTTCTGAGCTGTAGGGCTGTTTCTTGTGAACAGAATCGTAAAGAGACATTGAATATGTTCCAGGTAACTGGAGCAGATGTGATTTTATATTTAGCCAGCCAGAGCAAACAAATAAAGAACTGCTTTTTGGACAACACACTGTGGAGACTTTAAATCCAGAGTCTGACAGTAAATGATGTGTGAATAGAAATGAATATTCCTTTAGTTCAGTGGTTCTTAAACTGTGGTGGTCTGTGGTGGGGATAAGGGTGAACTTTTACAGGCTTTTAAGGGGTGAATGTGAATAAAAGCTTGACATGTTGAATTTAGTCCTTCCAGGGTTATCAGGGCTATAAAAGCTGTCACAAAAACCTCATGTGGTAATATTTATTGGCCTTAACTTGCTGAAGTAACTGATGTTCCTAAAGGATTTACCCTTATAATGTGCAAATTAATTCACTTTTGTGACATAAAGCAGCTTAAGGGTGCCACAGACATCTGTCCTGTGACCTACGTAATATTTCATCATATCCTGTCTGTAGACTGTTTTTACCCAGTTTCCCCCCCAAAAAAACGCTTCTGGGTGATGAGAATGTTGTCGTTGATGTTGATAGTGTTGGTTTTAACCGTGCTGCTGCTTTTGTAATGAGCAATTTACTTTTTTGTGATTATATCATTTATTTGCAGCCACCCAGATTTACAGTAATGTTACAGGAAAAGTGGAGAGGAGGATAATATGACGGCAGTTTTCTTACTATACATATGAGGCGCCTTCTTTGTGCATACAACTAAAATGGGAAGAAGGGAGGGAAAGGCAAAGAGAGAAAAAAACTACCTTTCTTCTGTAGTATAGCACTCCCACTGCGCTTCCCAATGTGGTTCTCCACATAACAGGTGTAGTTGGCCAGATCCGCCTCCTCCACAGCATCAAACGTTAAGGAGAGCTGCACCTCCTTCTCCCCTAAGTGCTCCCTTAAAACCCTGGACAAACACACAAAGAGGAGACAGTAAAACAGAGAGAAGGACCATCTCTTTTCCCTAAATGTACTCATTTAAAAACCTTTTAAACTGGACAAACATAAAAATACATGAAACGTTACACAGATTAGCTGTAGTTTTCTCCTGGATTACTCCTTAAAACAACTTTTAAGGATGGAAATGAAAAAAAAAATGGGAACAAGAAGAAGTAAGTGTGTGAGTCTGAAGACAGGTGGTGGCTGAGGTCTCCCAAACTGCTCCACTAAGCTGCCAAAGGAGAGAGAGGATA
Organism: Acanthurus leucopareius; assembly: GCA_029814765.1. NCBI lineage: Eukaryota > Metazoa > Chordata > Actinopteri > Acanthuriformes > Acanthuridae > Acanthurus > Acanthurus leucopareius. The sequence continues at coordinate 4,678,921 of JAQMCX010000058.1, read as the reverse complement.
ACAGGAGAGATGGGGAAACAGGAGGAGGAGCAGAGAAATGAGGAGTGGAGCAGTGTGGAGTACAGAGCAGGTGAAAAAGGAGGCCAGAGGGAGCAAAGAGGCATGTGTAGAAAACATTGGCGACAGCTGGAAAAAGCCTCTTTCATGGCGAGGTCACACTGCTTTAAAAGCCTGAGAGGAGGAGGAGGAGGAGAGGGGAGACTGAACTGATGTCTGGGTTACAACATGCACCTTGCAGCCTGATCTGAGGTCAGATTCAGCCATAACCACTGATCTCAGAGATCAGACTAACTGTGCTGACTTGCAAATTCATAACAGTTACAGGAACACAGATGGTCTGTTAGCTTCACTGGTTAGAGAGTTTATCCCAATCTGCTTAATATAGTGAAAAAAGTGGGTTTTTTATGTATTTCTTTATATAAATTACATTAGATTTGACTCATGTAAGTTATAACATATTATAATATTGAAAAGTTAGATATTATGTGTTTTATTTTGCTGCTTGCTGCTAACTTTCGGGTTAACACCTGTCAGAGAGTGAGGAAGGTGAACAATACAGTAAGCATTCACACAGTGATGCCTCCATACAAACTGCCAACCTGCCCATCAAGGACACACACACACAGACTTGCACAAGCATCGGGGCAAAGTGGGCATCAGTATTTTGTCAGAGAGCACTTAAACAAGCAGAATGAAGGAGCTGGGGATCGAACCAATAACCTCCTCATAAGTGGCTGACCGGCTCCACATCTTAAGCCACAGCTGTCCAGTGACTTGTATGGTGAGCTCAACCCTCACAGTTTAAATTTGATTCATTTTTTTTGACATTAGTGTATTACTACTGTGCAAAAGGCTTCAGTTCTTCACTTAGGTAACCTATTTAATCAATGGCTGCATTTCTCAGCCCTGCAGCCTTGGCTAGTATGCCTAAAGAACTTTCCCATCTTGCACTGCAAATAAAGAGTTTCTCATGACAGAGATAATTTGTTGTGACTTCTAAAACAATGACTGCCTGAACAACCCAGCCAGCTCGTCTCATTCTGGAGACCTCTTCAACTTGTGTGAAATCCAAAGGTTGACAGATATGCTGTAGGCCTGCGCAGAGTAAAGTAAAATCAACACAGTCCTGGGTGTAGAGCTGCGACTGAACAGCTGTTAACAAAAGTCATCCAGTAATTCAGAGGAGATAATTGTTTTATAAGCCAGTGTCTTGTGAAGTGAACTCAGTGTCAGTTCCTAATAGGCCTGCTTAAGTAATCAAACATAAACCTAAGAGGAGAGATGAAGTTCAACAGAACCAGAGAAAATGAGTGTGAGGAGTGTGAACTGAGACAAATCTTGACAGGCTTTTGGAGAGTTGTGTGGGCGATGACACCCACGAGAACTGCTGTGAAAGTATTCTACTGAGGGTCTTGTGTCTGCAGCCAACATTACATTTTTTGATTTCACTGCAGGGAGGTAGGATGTTAACAGCAATATATGTTATTGGTTGATGTAAAAGGCCTGTGGCAAAAATGGGGTAGTAACACAAACACACGTTATTGATAATTACAAAATATTGCAGTGAGCCAAATACAATTTTTATCCTCTGCATTACTGCATATGATGCAACAAAGTCCATGTAACTCAAACCAGGAAAAGCTTGTCTAATAAAAATCTAGTGAAAGATTGGCATTTTAAATTTGCAGGATGACAAGGCTGAATTCAAAGGAAATTAAACATTTGACAGTTTAAATTGCCTTTTTCTGACAAATTAATTTTTCGGTATAAAAGTCCAGTAATCTTAACACAGCCTGAAGACAAACCTGCACAGTAAAAGTTCACAATAAAGACTAAGCAAGAGAATATCTGGATTTTTGTCTGAACACTGAGATCTACAGGTTATATAAAAAATAAATAAATGAAAGAAAAGGCAGCTTCAGATTAGTAAAGAGCAGAAAAAAAAGGTTTGATGGAAATATTTTGCCTGTCCACCAGCTGAGTTCAGTCTGGCTTAGTCTGGCTGTGTTATTAGGAGGTCTGGTTTGAATTTAAAGTGAGTGGCCAAATCACATTGGTGGACAGCAGGATTTTTGGAAATAATGAGCATATCCCATGCCGATTCAGCATTATTTGAGAAAACAGACCAGATAGGACACTATTTTTCATTTCGATTTATTTATTCTCCCTTTAATGCCCCAGAAACACCAAACTGACATCAGAGAACTAATTCCGATTAGAGCCGACTGTTGTACCTCCTCATGTAGCTCATGTGGCCAAAAGGTTGCACTTGAACACACCACAAAGAGTACAGCCTGCGGCCAACTAGCGCATTTGTTCTATGCTTGCATGGAAGAAAAAAACTTTCCTTACCAGCAGGTGATGGTATTCTATATTTATCATTCAAAAAGGGAAGCTGAAAGATCGAACTGCTGATATACAAACTTCTGTTTACCTTTTATTTTTTACACACAAGTGGCCTCTCCTGAATCATACTGATCGGTTAGTCTTCAGTTTCTTCCCATCATGTCATTGTAATGCATTTATATTTCCGAATGATGATAAAAAATGCATGCATTCACACACCCTTTTAGCATAGGTGGTCACTTTGGGAACTGAACTATTAACCTTCACAATACTATATTTGGTAACAGTAATGTGTTTTTATGACAGGTAACAGACGAGAAGAAATAAATGCAAAATCTTAATACAGTATCATTATTGTTATTATTATTATTATAGACAACAATTTACACAAGGAATTAGGAAATTAAAAATGGCAAAGAAATACACTAAATGACATTCTCCTGCTCTCCTCCTTTGAGTGTCACAGTGTGTTTCCCTCTGATGTCCACCAGGACAGAGCATTAGAGGTCCCTGTCAAAAGTAGTGACCTGCTAAAACCCTCGATTAAAAACAAATCGCTTCCTCTCTTCTTTTTTCTCACCTTCCCTTCAGTAACTTCCAATATCCATCCATGACACATTTCTCACCTCCTTTCTCATCTTACTTTCCCTCATCTCTCTTTAAATTTTCTCCTTAATCTGAATGTTATAATAAATGTACACTGCTGTCTTGATATCTTCATATTAAACAAAGTCTGTCCATTCAGTGGTGAATTAGAATTTATTTTTCTTGTCCTTGTTTTTTTTTTTTTTTTTAATACAAAATTTAATACCTTAGTGAGATTTTCCTGTGCTGTGCTAATGTAAGACTAATGTGATTAGAGACTCAACAAGTAAAAACACACACTTGGCAAACAAACAAATCTCTTCTTCTCACACTCCGGTCATCTCAGTGTTCACGTCATCTTCAGCCTCATTGCTGCTTTTGATATCGCCAACCTCATTATTCTTCTCTGCTGTCTAGTGCCCCCTGCTGGCTGAGGACATACATCACTGACTTAAGCTGAACCTCTGAGCACTGCATCTCTGTCCCCTGCATCTCTTTTTCCAGGTGTACCTCAGGGCTCAGATCATGTTCCTTTTCTGTTCACCTCCATAATGCTGCTATTCATCTTCAGCATCTCTGCTTCCAAGTGCAGACAATGTCCAGTAATTATCTGCTAAACCTATCGTGGCTATAACTCACTCTACCCTGACCAACTGTGTCACAACATCGTGGATGCAAGGCAACTTGAACTAAACTCTGACAAACCTTATATGGTCATTGTTTGTGCTCTTCTTGTCCTGTCAGGGTTAACAGCTCCACTGTGTCTCATTCCAATCACAAACTTGGACTGATTTTTGACAAGGACTTCTCATTTGGACACTATGCAAATCACATTACAAACATTTCTACATTTGGAAAATGTCCTGAAACTAATTAGTGATGTCAGTAAATCCAGACTCCACTTCCATAGTAGTATTCTTTTTATTACAGCCTCCAAAGCTTTCAAAAGATGAGGCTGTTGATATTCTATATTTAGGCTCAAATGAAAACATGACACCCAGATGGGTGAGCTAATTTTTGCCCCCAGCTTGACGCTTCCATTGGTGACCTCTGTGACTCTTCAAGGCACAATTCCATTGTTCTCTGTTCAAGCTTTACTTAAACATTGATAAACGGGTGTTGAATTTGAAAGAGACTGAAGAAAAGATGTCAGACGATGACACACGAGAACTTAATGGCCTATTTTCAGCAGATTTGCACTTTAAAAATCAAAACAACCACACCCCTTAAAAAAACTTTGCATATTCTTGCTAATTTGATGTAAAACTTATGATAAATATAATCAATCAGGCTTTGACACAGGTAATACTAGCTGAGAGGTTCAGTTCTTTGTTGGTTTTAGTTTTTGTTGTTAATAAGAAAAAACTTTTTTCTCTACTCCCTCTATACTTAAGCCTGAATCAACCTTTCGGAGGCTAGCAGTCTCCTCGGAAAACTGACACTGGCCTCTTTAAATTTCTCAAAAAGAGGAGAAAGTAGCAACTAATAATTTACACTAATGCTGATACAAGCTCCGCTTGAAAAAAACATGAGAACAGCGAGGCTCCGACAGCAGTTGGATTGGACAGTTGATGTGAATGTCAAGCAGGTAAATAAGACTCTCCACACCATTACACATGAACCACCACTGCCTTTAAGAGTGAAAGAAGCATTGCCTCAAGTTGAAATACTGTAATTAAGAATTCATTGCACATGAATGAACCATGAACTATGATAGCTGAGTTGCAAAAATGTTGGAGTGGCCGGACAGCACTGGCGCTTTGCCAACAGCTGCAGTAAAACTAATGATATTTCCCATATTAAATAGGGCGTAACCACACACTCTTGGAGGGGAGTCTCCCTAATACTGAGAACACTGAGCTGTCCTTCCCAATATACAGTGGAAAATAAGTTAAATATGTACTCCTTTTAGGAGCCTGTCAATGGACGTGTCTTGTCAGTTCTTATTTATCTTCAATTTATTTCCATTTGGAAACATAAATGTGTATGTACCCCCTTCTGAATTATCTACTGGGTTGCACCCATTATAAGCTAGCAAAGCCAACAAATCAGATTGTTGTTATCTTCGTAGATACAGAAAGGTAGATACCACATTGGACGCTAATCTCTGTCCCTGTCTCTGTCTCTGTCTGTTTCTCTGTTACTGGACAAAATCACTATATTGTTTGCATTTCTCAACTGATTTCAGGAGGTTCTTTTTAATTTAAAGATTTATGATTTACATGGAACATAAAACAAAGTTTTGTTTCCAGTTTAATTGAATATAATTAAATAGAATTTCTATAGTTGGGTACATAAACTCCTCTACGGGTTTATCGCTGCAAGTGTGAACATGGAAAAATAGGCCAGAGTTCATGTTTGACATACAGTATGTGTTTTTCACAATTCCTTATGACAGTTATTTATTTTCAGAAAGTAAGTAATTCAGTACACATAAGATGAAGGTACACTCCTGTCTTGAGAGTCTTTATAGCTAACGGTATCAAGTTTCTAGACAACTGGGGACCAATATTTCTTTATTTTACACAATGTAGATCATCATCCAAAAGTTGTTAAGAAATGTTACAGTTAATATGTTTACATGCAGAGAAAAAACACAGTAACAACATTAACTTGTACTGGACTTATGTTATGGTTGCAGCCTTGACCTCTATAACATGGCACCAACAACAGAGTAAGGTTCAGCAGCCATTGTGTTATCTACATTTCTGTATCTTATTTCACTAAAGAGGCTCAGGTAATCCACCTCACATCATTCTGTTCTGAGTTGGTAATTTCAATTATAATTTCAGTTGGTAATTTGGTAATTAAGGTTTGTAATTTTGTTCGTGAAGGTGAACAAATGAAAGAGGTGATGTTACCTTAAAAGAAGTCAGAGTTAAAAAAGCTTTTCAGACAGTGTGGTTACATTGAAGGCAGCACAAAGAGACAGGAAGAGGAATGGAATTTATTGGCCGGACAGGGACCTGCAGAGCATCAGGTGCAGCTTAGTCCAGCACAAACTAGGTCTAAGGATCCAGCTATAGATTTAAATATGAATTTAAATGGTCAAAGTCCTTGTTTATAATGCCTTTAATATTTTTTAAATGAGCACATTTTTCATATTTTTAAAATCATTGAATTTTGGGAAGTGTACTCCTAAAAAAAATTCTTTGGCAGGGCTCTCACTCCGACTACCTCAGTGTCCACACCATAATTTGGCTTTTATATTTGTTATGTTGGTGGTGTGTTTGGGCATATTTTGTCCAAAAAACTTCAATTTTTGACAGGTTGTAATTACATCTTCTAAAGACAGTCTCAGGGTTTTTCTTTAAAGAGGGAGAGCACTTAAGGACTATGTGTGAGGGAAAAAAAAGCCTGAAACTTCCTGTCAGTCACACATTTTCACGGTTGGCTGCTTTCTCTAGCTGGTGTAGTAATAACGAAGTGAGAGTGTCAACAGTTCTCCCACATTATGCAGGGTAACAAGAATCGGTAATTACGGATATTCACATTATCATGGAAACAGAATTGAATCCAATGCAAATAGACTGAGACAAACACGGTCCACTGGTCAGTGAAGCAGCAGTGCCGTGTGGTGTGGAAGCAGCTAAACGTGGACAGATTAATGTGCAGCACAGCAGGAGTCCGTCTGCTGTAGTGTGATTGTTGAATCTGAAGTGGTGGTGTGATTGGATCAGAGGTGGCCAGAGGACTGGACTGAGAGATGGAGAATTCATCTGGCAAAGGTTAATTTAATACCACGGGGCATGATTAGTTTCAAGTTGGAACTCTCATACTCATGCACGTTCCCGCTCTCTTTATCTACAACAGTATTTTCCCCGCGAGTGAACATTTTTCAGAGGCCATTGAGTGGCTTAGTGGGTACAGAGACCATCCTTCAAACTGAGAATCTGGGTTCAGGCCCCAGCAGGTCAGCAAGTGGCCCTTTTGCTGAAGTGTCCTTGAGCAAGACACCCTCCCTGTGGAGGGAGTGTTGCCTTAATGAACAGAATCAGTATTATTTTTTTGAGCTAAGTTAATGACATACGACAGCTTTTGGGTAGGAGAGAACATTTTGTCTAGATTCTACTGTTGTAGTGTTTTTCTGATGATAAAGGCTCTGAATACATCACAGGCAGGGTGAGGAAGTCACTGCTGATGCCTGAACTGACAGGTAAACAGAATCATAATTGTGTCTTTTCATTGAATTAAAACACTATTTCTTTTACAGAATCCTGATTTAGAAGTAATTCTACTGTAGCATCGCTTTTGAAGAAGGCAGATTAACAATAACATGGAATAAAAATAGAAGTTATAGAGGGTGCATTAATCCATGTGACGCTCTGTAAACAGGCTGCCTTTTGCAATGTGCAACAAGTGCATTCAGATCTAAAACAAACACTTTTCTCTGCCATTTTATCTAGTCACTGTGTCCCTTCAACACAGCTTTACTACTTCAAAAGTAATAAATCTGCAGGTCAAAGTGTAGTTGACAGAATACTAAGAGTTAAAGAGACTATTTATGATAATTTATATTAATAATGTTAATTTAATCATTGCAGAACATCTTATTCACCAGTTCACTGAGATTCAATCCTCAAAAATGTTTATTTAGAAAGCCCAGGGGGTTAGAATATAATTCTATGACTTGTGACTTGCTTACTTGTACAGTCAAATCCAATTGTTAAGAAAGGTGTAGTAAAACCTTCAAACACTGGAAGGCTTGGTTTAGGGGTGGCTCTGTGCTGCCATTAAATTACAATACAATATTTAAATATATGTCCAACACGGCAACAGCCCCTAGTGGTCAGATCAAGCACAAACTCTCAGGTTACTCAGTATTGTTTGTTATTGTCTGTATATGAAATGCAATAAATTACATCTCTTAATGTTTCCACTATCTGTCTATCTGGCTGAACTGAAGAACTCTGACTGAACACACTGAACTTGCTGTAGTTGTGCACAGACACAGCTTTCCCATGTAATGAGGGATTTAAACATTATGAGTGTGCTTACTTTAGCTGACTTTACATCACTTGTTAGCTAATCTATCATAACCGTAGACTGACTGTCAGACCTTTTTCTGCCCCATTAGGCCTATTTTTTTTAATAATGCTGTCACTTTCCAAAGTTGCAGCATTACTGTGCAGAATACAATGTAATCATGCAATCAATTAAATTCAAGAAACAACACAAATGATAGAGAAAACGAATAATCTAAATCCTAAATTGTGAAAAAAACACTTATTTTTATTTCATGTGTAATGCTACCATGTACACTGGATGATGTTGCTTGCTGATTTTGCAAAAGAAGTGAAAGTCGCTGCATAAATTAAATATTTAATTCACAGATTCTGCAGCACTGCAGCACACTTGTATTAACGGTTGGAATTCTAAAGTGCTCTAATCCTGCATACTTTGTCTCATCTCTACCAGGTTCACAAAACACTTAGACAGCTCCAAAGAGGCAACGACTACCACCAAACAGTGTTTGCTGCATGATGTTTTAGGCTGTTTTCTTACTGAATCCTCATGTGCTAGGAAAGTCCGCCTCTGCTCCCTGTGATGTATCAGTTGATGTCCTATGATCATCACTAGGATTTTAAGCATTTTCAGCATTAATAAAGCATCATTATAAAAGCAGCATTTGCTCTGCTTTAAAAAGCTCCATAGAAGAGTGACTGCCAATCCAGAGCCCACTTTGGCCTCTTACCTCTTTCTTTCTGCAATATAGTTTAGCACCTGAAACTTAAAACTATTCATGTACATATCATTCATACTATATGTAATTCATACTATAGATTATTCCCTGCCTCCAAACTGAACAAGTTAATGTGCAACAAATACATCACTTGTGATGACCAAAATCTCTTGAAATTGCATATGAAATGTTCCTTAGTTTTATGTTTTACATGTTTTCAAGGAAAATTAATCAGTGATAAAGTATTTAACTCTTTTAAGCAGGTTATATTTTTTCTACTACTGTCATATCCCAAGCATTCACCTTTTTGTGTGTCTGTGAGTGTGAGTGTGAGTGTGTGTGTGTGTGTGTGTGAGTGTCATGATGGTTTCCATGGTGATCCGGCAGGTTGTTTTAATCATATTTAAAGCCCCGCAGACAATCAGCGTTTTTCCCAATAGAGTCTAATGTAATTGGTCCCAATAGGGGAGAAAATGAATTCAATTTAACTTTATTAATAGTATTCATAATTCTTTAGGAAAGTTGGGAAGAAATCTGTCAGAGAGCCCTCAATGAGTCATAAATCATAAGAGAGCAAGTTGGATGCTGACAGTGTGAGGAGTGCAGTTGGAGTCGAGTCTTTTCATAAATTAATTAACAATAAAAACCTGTGAGCTTGACAAGGTATAATTGATACTGGCACAAGAGTGGAGAAAAGTAACTCAACAAAGACAACATTATGTACAACTTTGTGTGTTAACGTCTAGTCAGCTTTGGTTGTTCTTAATCTGTTGTAGTAGTGTTGCTGTATGTCCATTTTGCTGCTCTCCTCTGGAGAATGAATAGGGGTTCATGTGTGGCCAGGAGTGGATTATTATCCAGTTTAGATGCTGGTGTATTTACCTGACTTCACTTTCTTTAATGTGTCCTGCCAGTTCTTCGACAAACTTTTCTCCTTTCATCCAGTAGATGATGGGCCTTCTGTTTTCTCCACTGTAGCCAAAAAATGCCTTGCAGTCCAGGCTGAGAGGCATACCTGCAAAACAAAACACAACACTGTCACTGTCACGCTACCAGACAGCTAAGTATTCTCACCACAGCAGCTAAAACAGGCACTGCAGTGCAGGCTAATGGGAATAAAGGCAATGATAAGTACCGTACTGAAAAAGTTGGATCAAAGAGGAGAAGGCCCATGAAGAAAGCTGGAGCATAACAGTAAAACTAAGTTTTTGTTGCTGCTCAAGGGCTTGCAAATGATGTGGAAACACTATTGCTTCCCACTGTCATGCTGCAGGTTGTTGTGCCACAGGGCGCCTGCTTGGAGCCCTTTTAAATTCAGTGGAAACAGATGATCCTGGTGGCAGTGAAGTGTTTATGAAGGCTCTCTAGGTCCTGCTGTTACTCATTTAAGAGTCAAATAGTCATAACCGTAATAAAAGTCAACCATATCAGTGAAGCAAGAATGAAAAGTAATGCTTGAAAAGTATTTTCACAAAAATTATAAAATAAAAATGCTTTCCTCTCCGACTCATAAAGCTGTCTATCTAAGCCGATTGTTATCTTGTATTTTAGATATCCGCTGTTAGAAAAACAAAACCAAAACTATATTGTTATGCACAGAAATGGCAAAATTTGGAAATAATGTTTTATGTGATTTGGGTGAATTGACTCTTACATAAAGGAGCTGTAGATTATTTCAATGCTATAAGATTGTTAGGACTGTTTCACAACTTTTTTCAAAAAAAAAAAAAAAATCACAGCAATGCTAGGTTTTAAGGGTTTTGCACCACTGGCCACACCTCAGTTAGTGTTTTCATTTACTGTCAAAACAATTTAACACCTTTACTAACTGTTGAGTTCCAATGTGAGCAAGATACTATACATTTTACAAGGTGCACATAAAAACTTAGAGAAAATTCCTGTTGTGCATGAATGGAGCACTGCACAGTAATGTACAGGTGTAGGTGAAGTTAAGTATTTGCAAATGGTAATGCAAGTGTTAAAAAAGAAATGTGTGTGACTGAGGTGCTGATGATGATTAGGTGATTAACTTGTAATATTTACTCATGACGGTTGTTGCTTGCACCTGCCACATGCACATAACAGTGCAGTGCTCCATTTATGCACAACAGGAACAGTCTCGGAAGTTTATTGATCCTGTTTCGCAGCCTTACTGAGGCCAGGTGCAGTAACAGTGTGAGATAGCTTTACCTTAAAACTACTACAGGAGAAAACTGAAGGAGATATGCAGTGTAGTGAATTACAATCTATTACTAAGGAAGATATTAGACTATTATGCAAATGCGGATTACTTTCTAGATTATCTGCATGTATCAACCATGGTATGGTTATGGTTAGGGATATATCACTGTTAGTAAAAAGGCATACATAGATTACACACAGGTTCATTCTGTATGCATGAAAGTCAGATTGACTGCATGCCCATTCACCACCACGACCTCCACACCTTCACTGTCTGTCTCGCTTCATTAGGGCCACACTGCTTCCTGTTGGCACTAGACATAAGAGGTGAGGTGTGGAATGACTTAATAGAGATGTAACCACAGGGGGAAACTCAGGTTAATTTAAAAAAAAAAAAAAAGACTATATAAGCTAAAAAGTGGTTATTTTGCAAGAACTGTATGCACGCTTTATTGGAGGGCTAAATGCAACATGCCGTGCTGGAGGAAAGAATTGACAATTGCAACACACACACTTAAACACACATATGTATGCAGACAGTATCCACACTTGCTCTCACACACCCTCCTGTAAGACCTTGAAACCATCACTCTGTGATTACAGCTATCAATGGTGATGATGGAGTATTAATGAGCATTCTAATGAGCACTACCTCGTTAGGCAGTCAATTAGCAGATAATTATGATAGACCTTAGTATTATCATAATGATAGCTCTATCAGCACTGTCTAGAGCCAACACTGAATGCTAACACCGTGCATGTGTGTGTGCTTTGTTTTAAGACAAGCACTTGAAGTGAATGTTAACACTAATATTTACATTTTAGACATTTACTGTAGCTGATACTTTTATGCAAAGTGAGTAGGAACTGCAGGTGGTTCTGTGCAAGTTTTGTCCTTGTGCAAGTTAATCCCTGAAATTATGAATTTCCAAAAGACTTTCAAATGTTTAGAGAAGCAAAGGTAAAAACTTTTGCAAACTGGTTATCGGTTGAATAAACATGAGGTTTTATCAATTGGTCATGGCAAAATGCAACTGTTTTCATATGGAAATGTCAGATGATTGCTCTATGTTTGGGTTCATTGCATCACTTCTTCTGATTGAGGGAAGAAAAAGGGGAGAAGACAGAAGGCTTTGACGTTTGTCTGTCTCTCAAAATGATAATTTCTTAAAAGCCAAGAGATGAAGTGGTCTGCAAAGCCTCATACATTTTTGTATGTGGATGTTGGTGGGACCTCACGGTGTGTTAGCTCGCCTTTGTGCTGAGGCAGGCAGCATCCCGTTACCCCCTCCACATAAACACACCCAAACACATTCACACACACACACTGCAGCACCCAGAAAAAGGATGAGAGTTTAGCTTGATTGTGTGTGTGTATTTGGGTGTTTGTGCTCCACAGTAATTGATTAGCACCCTGAGGGTGTGTTTGTGTTCTCAGCATGTTATGGTGATTAAAATCATAAACTTTGTTTGCAGTTGTGTGACACAAAGGTGTGTGTAGGCTGTGCTTGGTGCAAGATACACTTTATGTGAATGCGTGTGTGTGTCAGTCTCCCTCAATCAGGATTACCAGTCTCATTCATTTTGAGCTGAGCCATCATTTCTATTTGAGGCTAAAGCAGCAGGGGGTTTTAAACGAACTCAAAAAAGTTGTTGCTGTGTTCTTGTCATCATTATGGCAGAGATACTTTGTAAAATGATTGATGGGAGCTTTTTCAGTCATCATTTGCACTGCTGCTGAGCGTGATCACACCTAGATGTAGTTTCCTTTGGTGTGATGTGACTGAAAGAACTTCCTCTGTCCCATCGCAATATGAGTTTGTGAGCAGAGTTCACATGACTCATGAGTCAAAATCCTTCTGACTTTAGTCTTTGTAACTTAAGTTCAGCCAGACAAACTTGTCTTTGCTCTGTAACGCAGCCTCTCTGGCATTCATCACACGTAGATGCACATAAAGAAGTAGCAGAATGTGAGCATCAGTCCAGACTGCGCTTTGCCCTTGGATCATTTTTAATGCTGTAATCCAAGCAAGAGGAACTGCTGGTTCTCAGACATCAACATCTGTTTCCTGTTCTGTTTTAAGGGTTGTTTTCTGTCTTGATTCAGAACACATTCTCACAGCGATTTTCTATATTTCATTTGTTTTCATCAGCCACAGGACACAATCCTCCACAGTTCAAATAAAACACAAAACCTTACTGCTGTGAATGTGCTTCCATTTAAAGTATTACCACTGTTGTGATATTTCTAACGGTTAACTTCAATAGAGTTTTATAATAATACTGTTTATTAAGGGTTAATCTTCTTCTCAACAACGACAGAAAAACAAAATTGCAAACATTCAAAACAGCACAAAGGATTACAAAACACACTGATCTCTAATGAATGGATTACCAGGTGTTAAATCTTTCCTCTTCTTCTTTCCTCTTAACATCAAAAATGCATTACATTACTATAATCCAGTGATACGAAAGGTGTTACTGAAAGACACAAGCTCACAGAGATGTATCACTCGACTGCAGTGCCCTTCATCTCTACGGGACAATTTAGACCCTGTTTAAATGCAGTTTTGGCAAAAAGGGAAAAGTTTTTCCTCTGCATTTCAAAGGTTCTGCATTAATCTAAAATTGCTGTTAAAATTATTCTCTATACACGGATTTGAAAAATTCTGTGGAAAATGCTTTGATATCTATGCCAAGTAAATAGGTGGCAATTATCGTTGTAAGTCAACACCCACAGAATAACACCACATGCCTGCATACACACTCTTTTTATGTAGCAGTGAGTACAAACAAAACAGAAGATGATGGCTAATGCACACTCTTAAACAGCTAATTTTGTCTGGACGAACATTTTGCTGGAGGGCCTTAAATAAACTGAATGGAGTCAACAGCAAAAACAAAGCTTGATCATCATTGTTTTGGTCGTTGCTCTAATAAACTATGGCTGAAAAGGTGAGAGCCATGTGGAGGGTGGGGAAGCAACATCACACCGTTCCATGGTAATTACATACTTCCAGTTTACACAATGACAGTATGGGCAGTGTTTTTGAAAGATTAAACTCTGGTTTCCAGTCAGACAAGGATAACTGACTGGTGAACACAAAGAAATACCTGTTAGTTCTGGAGATTTATAAATCCTGGGATTTGTAAAGACAGACTTCACCTCGGCTTTTTTTTTTTTCAAGAACAATAAATGCATCAACAGTGAAAATGCCTTCAACTTTTGTTGCCTTAATAGGTTCCTTTGGATATTCTAACAAATATTCAGAAAGATTTTCAGAAGAAAAATTTATCTTAAAAAAAAGTTTATTTCTTAAATAACAGTGTACTTAGCATCAAATTAAATATTCCAGACAAGTTTTACAACATCCATGAACTACGTGCTGTCTGAACAACCTTCACTAACACACAACTAGGCTAAACTCTTTTACTACCAAATCACAATTACAGTACATGATAAATTTTGAAAAATGAAAAGATATCAAATTTACAGTTAACACTGCAGAATAAAAACAGTCTCCATCTAACAAAGCACTGATACAAACCCATTATGGTTCCCTTCCATTCTTGCAGAGTTAAGATCTCAAATTCCTGGAGAATCTGATCTGTGATGGAGGGGGTGTTTCACACATGTGAACAGTGAGAGGAAGAGGTGGAGGAAGGCATGAAATTCATAGAAACTCATTCACAGACTTTGTCATGTTTGCCTCTTCCTTTGTGACTATCGGAGCTTCTTTTCACATCATTAGTCCGTTTCACTTGCCGCTCTTTCTGTTTCCCTTTTCTCTCCTTGCCGTTCACTTTTTCTCATAACAGACAGAATTCTTTGCCTCTCTGTCTCTTTTCCTCTTATTCCCGCCTGTGTCAGGATTTTTCACGCTCCTATCGTTCTCTGGTTTTTGTCTCTTTATCACTCGCCGTCTCACTTACCTCTCTGTCTGTACTGACATCTTTTACAATGAATGTGCAATATAGAAACACCTCTGTCTCTGTGAGATGTAGTATATGTTTGATAAGATGTCAAACCCACTTTGTCTTGACCGGCTTAAACATGAACACATATAAAAGATAAGCACATATTACTAAGAGTCACAAAGGAGTAACCAGGTAGAAAAAGTCTAATTACTTTAAAAATGGGACGGGGTTGTAGAAAAGACATTTTTTGGGGGTAAAAACCCCAAAAATGATCTGTATGTGGAGAGGAAATAAGAAAAGAGCAGATAACAGTCAGATAAGGAGAGAAGTAGGACAACCCTTAATGAGGGAAATGAATCACTGAACACACACACACACGCGCACATGCACACACACACACACAGACAGGATCCTTCATCAGTTGACTTGACAAGTACATATGACAAGAAAAGAGCAAAGTTAATAGACTAGGACTTATAGACTTTGACTGTGGTATATTTTTAAATTGCTGTCATCTGTGATTCAACCCCTTCATTAAACCTTGGCCTACTTATCACCAAAATTAACATTAAATAAAGGTTATTAAATTGATTTGTCCTGTCTTTCGCAGAAATCGAGTGTCAGTGTGTTCCAGAGTAGAAATGGACAAGTTTTAATTAGTGAGCCAGTCAAAGTATAGGAAAGTTATTACACAGTGATTCCAGATGGAGTTTTTAAAACACCACAGACAAACAGAGGGGTGTTTTTTGACAGGCAAGCCAGAGCTGCATGAAGGCAAAAACAACATGGACAACACGGTGAAGTTCTATAAAACAAGAACTACAGTAGAAGGTAAATAATTCAGTGTTTCCTGACAGAGAGATGAAGAGATATTGAATGCTCCAACATGGAGAAAAAGAGGGGAACTTCCACTAGATGGACCACTTAAAGGGCTTGAATGCAAAGAGCCGTGCACTGCAAGCCTTGTTAATGCTGCACATGGTGTCTGTTGGACACCATGCTATAGGAGGACAGTCATCATGTAACAGGTAGCCAGCTGACGGTCGTGGGATGGATGGCTCTGCCTCTCTGTCCACCGTCTGTGTGCTGCTCTTTCCATGCCCATCTGTTGATGCAGCAAAGAACCTGGCCGTTTTTGACAGCTCGCTCCAGCCAGTCAAGGCTTGCATAAGCACATTGCTTAATTCTGGCAGCGGCATGCTCCAGTGACATGGACTTAACCAACGCACCGATCCTTTCCAATTAAATCTTACTTGTACGCTGCCGAGTTGCAAACATTCTGTGGGAGCTGCACGAGTCCAGACAGCTCATGTAGAGCGTAGTCGGGCTTTAGTGTGGGGGCACCAATTATTAAACTGCTTAAAACTCTTGTCACATACCAGTGGTTCTCAACCTACAAGCATGGACCTTCAGGGGCTTACTGGATACATTTGGGAGGTGGTGAGAAGACTGAGGTTGAAGAGAGAACTGACGCTGGACAGTCTGTCTTGTTAGTTTATTTGACAGGGACAAATAAACACAGTACATGCTGCTTAGATTTCTCTGCATTTGAGTCATTGGTTAAATTTGAAAAATAATCAAAAAAAAGATAAATGTATAAGAACGACAAAAAAATCCAACAATAAGATTCCCAGTTTAACAAATTTTAAGTGCATTGGCGTTTTCAGCACACATTTCAATTTTGGACATGTGGGCAGTAAATATAGTGCACTTAACAACGATGCAAACTCATGTTTATAGTTAAATGCACTTTGGGGGTCTTTGTAAACCTTCCCTCTCATATTGTTGATGTCTGCAGGTTTTACCTTTTTATTCAAATATTTTCAAACTCATATTGTGTATTGATGATTCAGTCTGAGCAATTTTCTCTTTAATCAGGTTACATATATACTTATGTCTGTCTATTAGCCCCCATATGCGGTAATGCTGTGGTTATAGTATTACTGTTCTCCCTATCAGCCTTGTTAATGTCAAGCCTGACGCAGTTTTGTGCTTTTTCTGGGCTTCACTAATGAGGCAGTTTATGACGAGATCAACAAAATCAAGAAAAAAAGAATGTGTAAAAAGAATAATTAAACATAGTACACATGTAGATTTACTAAATGTTCATTTCAGCCTTAAATCATATTAATATCACACACATTAAAGTAGCCTGTCCATCTGCTTTTCTGTCTTTTTCTGTGTATCTGTCTCACTCTTACACACACACACACCCCTCATATTTAATACCTCTCTGTCCATCTGTTCATTTAAAAGCACACACAGTGGAAGACCTTTAGGTGGTTTGAACTCCATGTGTGTGATGTGTATGTATGTGTTAGTGTGTATGTGTGTGTGTATCTGTGTGGACCAGGTATGGGGTGTATGGGGGTTGTCTAGGTAACAGCTGAGTTTTGGGTCTCAGGCTCCAAGGGAGCGCAGCTGCACATGGCAACACAGATGGTGCCTCGCACACATGCACACACACTCACACACACACACACACACACACACACACCCCCACACACACACACACACATCCACGTGGCAGTGAGTGGGCAGCTCAGCTGTAACCTGGGAGGCTGTTCACTCTTTCATTATGTGTATTTACAGACATCCTGCCTCAAACAAATTTTCCCTTTTTTACTTTGAATGCTTGCTTTTTTTTGAAGAGCTGTGTACACGGCAGCGACGCCCCTCCAAACCCCCTAAATTCCCCCCAAAACCCCAAATGTGCCCATTATGGTTTCTAGGATTTCAGTCATTATCCTTGAGTATCTTAAATGCTTAGTTCTCTATCTTTTTTGTTTGAGGTGTTGTGCCATCTTTTTCATAAGTGGGTAAATTGGGAGTTTCAGTTGGAGGTGAGCAGCTGAAATGCAAAATGCATCACTGCCTGTGTATCACAGCATTTCTTCAGCTGAACCCCAGGTAACTGTAACTTTATATTGTGGCTAATTTCCTCTGCCATCAAGCTCAGGGTCCTGTTGTCAACTTTCTTTCCAGATTTAAAGACTTTCAGACCCTCTTTGGGAAAAAACATCTAGCAACATACATAGGCACTCACTCAGACCATTAAAGACAAGGCAAAGAATATTTTCAAATGTATTAAATTGTAATTTATTCCCATGCATGCTGCTCTGAGTAATGCAGCACTGGGGCCTCTTCCTTTGCTCCTGCGCTGTGTGCAGGTAGTCAGTAGCTGTAAGACACCGCTGACCTTCACTTTCTCTGGCCTCGAGCCCTCATGCAGTTTGAATGTTTTGTGGAGGCTTCATCTATTGAATCTCTTTCAGACAAGCTGTAAATCGCTTTAATGAGTATAATGATGAAATGACATTAATCAGTCCGTCAAAGTTTTTTCTCTATTTTTTACATCTCACACTCTTTCTCTCAGAATCTTTGAATGAGGATGTGAATATGTGTGGAGTTTCTCTCTCACTCTGCAGATATCTGAATATGGGTGTTTAGAAATAAATAGTTTGTTTGATCTTGTAAATATTTGATTACTTTGTTTGATCTTTCATCTTTCAAAATTTTAATCTATTTTACTTCAAATAAACAACTCTCTTGTAGTAAGATTGTGACTATTTGGGTAAAGATTTCATTATCTATCTGAAGGTGAGCACACTCTCTGACACAGACACAGCTACTAAGCTTTATGCAAATGAATGCACGATGACATTGTCAACATGCAAATTAGCATAGAACATCATTTGGCAACTTTTGTAGCTTGTGCCAGCTACTTTCATAGCAGCAGAGATGGCAAATCAGGCTCAGGCTGAAATCTCAGTGGTGATTTACGGCCCAGAAGAAAGCAAAAGGGTGATTTATATGCATGAAAACACTCCGCTTGTGCGCTCCTCAACGATCTGTATAAGAAGGTGTGCTTTTTATGCTGTTTTTTCTTTTCAATATAGTTGAGAATAGAGTCATTCAATACATGGTTAACGCATGAAATATTATCAGAAAATCATACGTTTGTGCATTAAATAACACAGTAAGCTCTGAATTCACCAAAGAACGATCAAATCCTAAGAAACCATTTGCATCTGCACCAAAACAAGGAAATTAGATGAAAGTTCAAAAGTTGGAGAAACTGCTGATTTAAATGTTGTTGTTTCATAATAAATCTTTTTCTGTTTCAATTCACTGTTTTCACTGAAGCAAACTCATATTTAACATGTTTACAGTGGTATGAAATTCTCAAAGAGCCCTGTGCGGATTTTCAATATAATTTGACATTATATTCCCACAGTAGAGACTGAATATTATTTGATAAATATGAGATGGAGAATCACTTCTGAAAGTGCAAAGGCTCAATTTCCTGTGGAACAGGAAATGAAGCTGCCGCATAGTTGGAAAGAGACCTATTTGATTATTCTGAATAAACTAAATATTTTTCACTCTCTTGCTTTTCTCTGTCTCTCCATATCTGACGTTATCTCTCTTCTTATCCCTCACTCGCCTTCCTCACTCACACACACACTCTTATACACACATACACTCTAGGTGATTCCACAGAATTAATAACCCTCTCAGGAAAGTAATAAAAGGAAATGGAGCCCCCCTCTTTGCCCATATTTGGTCATTTCTTGACGGCTCTAATTAAACAAGTCCTTAACGCTTCTATACCTGACATTTGATTGGCTGGGGGGCTGGCCTCGTTAAGAACAGTTTTAAATTAACAGATTAAATTAGATTGGAGATTACTGCAGATATGCTTGACAAGGTTAATTAAATGACCAGTCATGAGGGGCTTGTTTTAAATCAGGTGTCACCAACAGATTTAGATCTGAGTTTGTTAAACTGGAGTTTCTGTTGGCTCCCAGTTTCCCAAAGTAGCTTTGACTCTTTAACATTGGTAAATTATTTCTATGAGGCCATGAGCTTCTACTGAGAACAAGTCAGCATTTGAGATTATGTACTGCTTGATCAGACGTGACTGAAAATTTAAGATGTTTTTTACACTGAGCATTGTTTAACTTCTCTCTCAGACAATAAAGCGTTTGTTCATTTGTTCAATATTTGTTTTGATTCTGTTTTCTGCACCACAGAACAGACTGACAACAGAGGGACTAAGAGTGAGCCTGTATGTATGTACAAAATGTGCAGGCCATCACTTTATAAAGCTGTTACAGCAAATAGTTTTCTACACAGCCTACAAAAAAGTGGGTTTTTTTTCTTAGCAACATCGTGTTGCATTAACAGGGGCGGCTCAAATTGGAAACTGATAATGTAGTTCAATGCCACAGACACAAAAAGTGCCGGATAAACTTTTCCCTTCAAGTTGCTCAAGTTGTTTCAACTTAAAGTAGCATCCAGCTGCAGGACTGGACAACAAAAGAAACAACACTACTCAGAAAACAAATTAATTCAGTCAGTATTTTAAAGGAAGTACATTTTCTTTTTTTCATTTTCTGGCATTGAAATTTTTTTAGACATTTTTTTTATGCATTTTTGTACGTGATCTTTCATTGTGAATAAAGTTCTTGGGGGAAAATAAAACTCAGAAAAAGATAAGTATAACTGCACATATGGACATTGGAAGTGATGATGGGTTTAATGTTTTAGTGTAGACTAATTGAATATGCTGAAGAAGTCAGA
This sequence comes from Acanthurus leucopareius, assembly GCA_029814765.1. Lineage (NCBI taxonomy): Eukaryota > Metazoa > Chordata > Actinopteri > Acanthuriformes > Acanthuridae > Acanthurus > Acanthurus leucopareius. Next base: position 4,658,622 of record JAQMCX010000058.1, on the reverse strand, counting down.
TACTGTTGATGTTTATGTTTTTCAGAATTCATAATATTAATATGAAATAATTGTCAGAGGCATAAAGTTTAAACCAAGCCCAACTGTATGTTAATAAATGTCTTAATGATGTCATATATGTAAAAAAAAAGATTAAAACATGTTATTTCATTGTTATTTTAAATGTATATATTGTTAAATTATTTGCATTAAACAGCCTATTTTCAATGGATGTTTTACATTTGATAGAAAAAAATATTATATTATATCAATCATGCCAGGGGCTTCTCTGGGGCTCCAGCTGGATGACTTAAAAACATCAAATGATTCTTAAGAGAGTGAGGAAGAAAGTTAGCAAAGTATCTTACCCAGCCAGTGGCGACTCACTCTATTGTTTACTATTGTTTGTAGCACTCACTTGTGGAAGAATGGAGCAAGATTATTTATTTTCAGTGGTGACAGTAGTGAGATTGGTTTGTATGGTTTGTTATATTGCACCAAGTACAGTAGAAACTCAGATTAGCTGGAATGAAATGATTCATTTTCTTGTTCACGGCAGCTGTCAGGATTTGGGTTGGCTGCTGCGCAACGAGCCAGAAGAGACATTACAAACCTTACAAGGTTGTGTGCAAGCAGAGGCCCTTGGTACCTGCAGTCCGGCCCAGGTTAATAATCACAAACCACCAATGGAAATAAGGAGAAAGAGATGAATAAAAATGATAATAGGAATGAGCAGTAGTTGTGGCCTTAAGGGGGGGTTGGCTGTGAACTGAATAAAGAAACAAGAATCAGGAGGAGAAGAAATATAAATAATAGAGGATAGAAAAAGTACGCGAGCCCACATAAGGTTAGGAGTGCTAATAGTTTTGGTCTCAGCGGTGGTAGTGTGTGTGAGTGTGAGTGTGAGTGTGTGAGTGTGTGTGTGAGTGTTAGGGGAGTTTCGTGACAGAACTGGGTGGCAGGTGATGGCTGACTGACAGCTGTTACCCCAGGGTCCCAAAACATCCAAGAGTGTTCTACTTCTTCAGCTCAGGGCTTATAGTTAACAAAGAAGACTAAAAGGAGGATTGTATGGAAAATTAATTTTGGTCCCAGGATTGTTTGAGTCATCTGTGGTTTGAGGAGCTGTGGGCTTACAAGTGACTGGACATTTTAAATTCTGTACGTGGTTTCAGGCTGTTCCTTTTATGGGAGCATTCCCAGCTGGGCAGCTGTAGGTAGTTTAATACTTAAGGCTGTTTTCATAGTTATTTTTAGGTTAGTTATACACCAGGACTATCATCAATCCCAATGTAGCAAAAGGTCTAAAATATCCAGATTACTGATTGCAGGAAAAGCAGGAAAAAAATGTCCTCAGTGGAAAAGACCCACTTTGACCATTCTGACTATGTATAATGTTAGTTTTGCATTTGAAAATTGCAAAGCATTATGGGCCTCCTAAATCTTTTAAAATAAACTTACATGAATGGATTCATACTGTTTCAAACATGTATTTGAGTCTGACTGAATCATGGTATCTACACTGCAAGTATTTTACTTGCATTTGCCCCTAAAAAATAGATATGTGTGAACCAGAAAAACCATTTAGGAGCACAGCGTGGAAGTAAAGATTACAACTTGTTGCCGCTGTGATAACATAGCCAGTGTTGACTGAAACATGTTACGCCTTACTTCATGGAATCATCATCAAACTGTCTGACTCCCAGGTCATTCTATAGAGCCAACAGCGGCACCGGAATAAGGGAGTCCCACCAGGGCCATTTTTGTGGTTAACTGCTTAGTTTCAAACTGGGTACTTTTGTAATATTTTCCTAACCTTGCAAGGTGGTTGAGATTCCAAGTCTGAAATCTTGCAGGTCCATCTTCAAAAGCTCCAACAGGATTCATATGTGTCAGAATATAAACTGATCAATCATTGTCCATTGCAGAGAGAGAGGTGGTAGCCACAAGTGTGGTTTAGTTTGAAGAAAGCCAAAAGCAGCCGCAAGCTTGTAAACAGTGGCAGCCATGAGGTTAGCAGAGGTTAGCATGGATGCTATAATAGCAGCAGTTTTATCAGAACCAAACTTCTTGTTAAAAGAAGAGCAAAGAACATCACTGAAGGTTTTTCTTGATGGAAAAGATGTTTTTGTTCTTCTCATGACTGGCTTTAATAAGTGTAGTGGATGAGACACACAGAACGTTCATCCAATCACCTTCCAACTTTTTTTAATTTTTATTTTTAAATGACCCGCCCCTTCCAAACGCTGTCTACAGGCTGTTTACCTGGTGAACATGTGAAATATAACCTACAGATATGTTAACCATTGCATCTGGTATGCCAGGTTAATTTCCTCCAGGGATCCTGAGGATTATTTTTTGGTTGATAGAAGGACTTACCGTATTTTCCGCACTATAAGGCGCACCTTAAAGCCTTTAATTTTCTCAAAAACCGACAGTGCGCCTTATAATCC
>JAQMCX010000058.1:4617024-4646225 GCA_029814765.1 Acanthurus leucopareius | reverse complement strand
CACACACACTCACACAGACTGAGTGCTGTAGTGTCTTTGTGTGTGTGATAGAGAGTGGTGTGTGTGTGTGTGTGTGTGTGTGTGTGTGTGTGTGTGTGTGTGTGTGATAGCAAGGGTTATCTGCACAGCTTACATAAGAAACAAGGCTACTTAGACACTACACACTCTCAATAGAGACAATGGAGTCACTGGTAACATGAAATAAGTGGTAAGTAATAAAATACTTTAACTTATTATTGTCCTTAAGTTGAATTGTGGATATTACTTAAGTCCTTTTACTTTCAACTTCTTAACGATTGTACATTACTGTAATTTAGAGGCTTTTTATGCACTTTTTACCCCGAAACATTTATTTGAAAAATGCCAAAAAATTTTAAAAAATTGAATCAATAAGACTTGATTGTCCCTGAGATAGAATTCAAAGAACAGTTGGCTTCACGTCTACAAGCTGCATTATTTAAATGAGGAACACATTAATGCATCCAAATCAAATAATTTAAAAGACATTATTCTGAAATATGCTCTCCTACAAAATTAGAATGTTTCTTTGATTCTCACTTGCATTCTGAAGCTGATGAATATAAACTTTTGCCAACATTAAATTTTTGAATGCAGTACTTTTACTTTTAACAAAGTAGGCCTACTTTTGCATATTGATACAGTCACTTAAACATAAAGTAAAACATTTTAATACTTCTTCTATCACTATGAAAACATCACAGTGATGGCAAGACTTCTTGAAGCCACTGAGTCCAGCTGAGAAACAGTCCAGCATATGCAGTAACTCAATAAGTATGCTAATGTGTTAATAAAAGATACTGTCCTTATACACACACACACTACCCCTACAACATGGAGCTAATAACATGAAGGCTTCACCATAAATACAGTCACACATTCACTTTCTTTTCTTTCCATTCAAATATTAAGCATATCAATATAAATAATAAAAAGTACAATACTTGAATTGACTGAACTGTCAAAATAAAAACTTCTAATGAGTTTGCCAGACATTACAATAAAAAAACCCAAACAAACAAACAAACAAAAAACACTGGCAAAAGTTTAATTAAATTAATTGTAAATAAACTTAAAAAGTAACATATTTCCAAATGTGTTTCATTTTTAGACTGAATCCTTTTCTGTTTTGGAAAAACGAATGTTTACTTGGTACAAAAACAGCAAATGCAGTCTAAAACCATGTACACAGAAGCTGGTAACTGAATGTACATTTTCTTTAAGAAATATGATGAGTATTTAATAACCTGTTTAAGTGAAGACCGTCTCAAAGTTCTTTATTATAAATACATCCAAACCAACAGACCAACTGTAAACATAACTGTATAAGCTCTATTCTTGCATGTTTAAGTATGATGATTATCAGACTCATTAATGATGGGTTGTCTTGGGATGTGAATGAAGCTGTGATGAGCTACGGAGGCTTGCAATTGGCTGATTCAACTCTTGAGAGGCACGACAGTGCACACTTACATATCACACTTTAACTTTGCTAAATATTGCAACTTTTCACTTCAGTTTTTTAGATTAATAGGTCAGTTTAAGTTCTCTCCTAAAACCATTTTTTGAAAGTTTTATACCTTCTGGCACAGACAGGAAGTGGTGTTACACTCACATAATCACAGCGTCCTGTACTGAACCAGTCTGAAATGATGAGAAGAGTGAAAATAGTATAAATGGAGTTTCAGGAAAAATATTGGAGAACTTTTTCGATTAAAAGGATAAATGAGAAAACAACTGACAGTCGTACAATTAGCTGAGCTTCACTGGCTTTAAATGTGACCGGCATTTAGGTCTGAGAACGTTGCTAAGACAAATTACTGACGGTGAGTAATGAAGCAGCAATTTGTTGAGCTTGTGATGAATAAATGGAACATTTTACATCACCGGTTATTAAATCAAGTTGTGTTTAATTTGTCAAGTCATATCACAACTTTTCATGCTTCAGTTTATGTGCCATTTATTTTTATCATGCTGTTTTTTTTATTCACATTAATTTTCCCTCTCAAGTCCACATTCTATATTTTCCTCTGGCTCATCCCACAAAAACAAGCTATTCTTTAGTTGTGAAAAGAACAATGGATTTGTCTTTAATTTCTTAAAACACAACAAACAACATTTTTTCTTTTTTTTAATATTCTAACAACTTTATTCATGTTTGCTGTATTTTTAATCCACATTCATACTTTTATCTTTATACCTCTCTTCCTTATACAACAGTGCTTGAACACAGGATATGAGTGTTTAAAATCAGTTTAACAAGAAGCCAAATGTCAGGAAAATTTATCAAGAGATAATGAACTCTAACTGTGTTATAAGGACAGAATGAGTAATACACTCCTTTAGTCCCCAGAGTGGATCTGTAACGCTAACACTAAGTTATTGCTTTGTTAAAATACACTAAGGATTCCAGTCAATGCATCTGAAATTTTTATCGTGTACTTATCCTGAACTATTTCCAGCTGTGACTTGTACTGATGGTATTGCATGTTATTACATTACACACCTACGCACTTCTGACAGCGTAGGATTTTATAAGGAGCTGGAGCCATCAAGGGATGCGCAAATAACTCCTCAAGCACCATTACTCTTTAATTTTTAATTATTAATTTTACATTTTTTTATACTTATATCATGAATCAATCTTTAATTATGGCTCGTTTTGTGTGTCTGTTGCCAGGAGCCCACATCAGTGTAATAACAATGAGCATAATGAATTGTGTTTATTACCCACAGCATTATTGAATAATGAGAAAAGCAGAGGAGAGGGAGGGAGGAGGAGGAGGAGGGGTGGCAGAGAGAAAAGAAAAAAGGAATACAGGAAGAAGAGCCAGCAGTTGAAAATGAGGGGATGGATAAAGAGATGAAAAGATGAAAAAAAATGAACAAATGAATGTGAATAAGAGGAGAGAGAAGGAAAAAAAGAGAATGAACAACCCAACTGTGCTTGTGAATGTAAAGCTCCCCCAGGTTAAACAAGATGATAATTAAAAATGTACTGCAGGGTCACACTGTGACTGTGTGTGTGTGTGGGTATAAGAGTGAGTGAGAGTGTATATAGTGTGTATATGGAGTGTGTCTTTCTGTGCAGTCTTTATTCCTGTAGGTACATTTGTGTGTGTGTGTGTGTGTGTGTGTGTGTGGGGAGTCGGAGGCTAAGATTGCGGTGCCCATTAAAAGGTGTCCCTGCTGCAATCAGTGTACAGAGGCCTTAGGGCCTATTTGTTGCTACATCAATCTGGAGTTAATGGAAACACACGACACACAAACACACAGACTCACACACATGCAAACACATTTCCTGCCTACAGTGCTAACATTGTCAGAGAGACCGCTGAACAGCAGGAGATACACATGTATGCACGCACGTATGCACTCGAACACACAAACACACACACTGGCACACAGCTGGCGAGCTACGTGGGCCCACAGCACAACACAACACAACACACACTGTTTAGTACACACTGAAATCCTAATGAGATCCTTTAAATTTTTAAGTTCCTGTCTTCTCTCCCAGTTTCTTAGAGTCTTTATCAGACCTTTGTTGTTGCTATCAAACCAACTCATGGACTTTTGTTCACATTTCCAACAGAAACCTGATTTTATTCTGCTTTCATGGTCCTGCTAACAGCCAAAATTACATTTCTGAGGTGGATGTAAGTTGCCAGTCCAAACATGCCTCACTCTCAATCTGAAAATCACTCAGTGAAGACGAATCAAAGTGAAAAGACTACATTTGAAAATGTCATGCTTTTGTCTGCCAGTTCCCATCAGCAGATAAGACAGCGCTGCGGCGAGTCCTGCGCGGCCTCGGTAAATGTTTTAGCAGAAAGTAAATTGGATTGAGAACATAAGTCCGTGTTACTCACTGACTAGAGGAGATAAAAGAACAGAAACACAGCTGGACAAGAGCGCAGGCAGTCTAGTGTAGTGTAGTGTTTAAAGAGGGGCCGTCTACTAAACTGTTTGACCCCAGACTTCACATCTCCACCAGCTCCAAGGCTGCTCCTGGATCTGACCTCTGACCAGCCTAATGAGCAATGTGGTTTCACTGCAGGCTTCTTTAAAATATCATTATCAAGCCCTCAGAAACAACAACAGACAGCCCAAAAAACTTTTTCGGTATATATGCCGGGGCGGCAACTTGTATTGGAATGAATGGGCGCCATCTTTATCCACAGTAGCCAATTAGGTAAAACTGATGTAATCAGTAGTTTCATATTAACAAGCAGCTAAATGGGGTTTTATAATGTGTTTCAGCTCATGGATTTGGTTTTCAAAAATCTGATTTTCAAAATTCCTTGTGTTTTTTCTTAGTGTTACAACTCTCCTTAGTGTCGTTATCTTACGCAGCAGGTAACTGTTTTTAGTGAAAAGCTCTGATAAACCTGCTGTAGGCTAAAACAGCACACAGACCTGGTTATCTGATGAACTTAATGGAGCATTTGGCAGCTCAGCAAGAGAGTCAGTGGAGATAAAACAGAGCAAAAGGGGAGTAGATATTGTATCTAATTTGAAAGCTCTATGTTTGCTAGATGATTAGCTAGGCAGCTTTTGCTAACATGTTCGCAAAACAGCTTTATAAGGTGATAATATGTCTATGTTGCACTTACAATGTGTTTATGCAGCCAAATAAACATATAATAAACATATAATAAATAAAATAAATAATAATATGCAAATAAGTTCTTGCAGATTTTAATATAACAAAGCACTGATTAAGTCCATTTCATTTTGATGGCGAGATAGAGAACAGGGTTCCATCTTGAGGAATATCATGTGCAGTGTTGCATGAAACACAATACAACCTGATCATGTTTAATAAATCTGAATAGATAAGCCTTCAACAAGTGAAATCTCAATTCTCAAAATGAGAACCTTCAAGTTTACCACCTAAACCAAAGAATATAGAAATAAAGAAGAGCTGCTGGTCCTTACCAGGTGTGATTTCCATCACTGTGTCTTGTCTCTCTGGAGGAAAAAGGACCTTGGGGGGCTGAGTAGTTTGAAGAGCTGAAATAGAATGAAAGAGAGAGAAAGATTGAAAGGGAACGTTGATTATCAGGATTGAGTGAGATTTCTAAGCTTATACTCAACTGTGTGCTGGTGAACAGATATTATGTATCGTCGTTCAAACATAACAAATCTAAAAACAAGTTAGCAAAACACGCATGAGTAAAGGAGAAAATTCACTTTATTTTGTGATTCACACACACCTTCATTGTATCCGCCACACTTAAAATATTAACAGCTGGCTTGAGATGGAAATAAAGAGGTGTTTTAAGGTTTGAAAAGAAAAGACAGAACAATTGCAGTGTGTTTCGTTTATTCACTGTAGCAATTCTCCTCATGTCAAAAGGGAGATTTATTGAATCAGCACTAATATCAATCAGTTAAAAGCACATGAAAGCAAGGGCAGATAGAGCAGGAGGAGAGAGAAAATGTCAGAGTTAAAGAGTGAAAAATAAAGCGTGCTCAGAACAGGCAACATATTTGAAGAAAAGCAGAGATGTAGGTTAACTTTGAGAACAGAAGCGATGTGGCTGTGGAGCTCCACGCTGCACTATTTTTGAGAGAAAGTCCCAGAGAGAGTGCCGGCCTTTGACCAACTGATCACGGCTCTGCAGCGTCACACAGCTAAATATAAAGAGACTCAAGCTCATTGACCGTCACACCTGTGAGCTGCTGCTTCAGTCACACAGGCAGCTTATCTCACCACGATTCCTTTTCCTTCTCTCTTTTTTTTTTACAGACAAACAGGTTGACTGACTGCCTTTCAGCTCTGATGACCAGCAGACACTCTCCGCTGTCACCTGAAGCACCTCTTAATTTCACCTCACTGGACTCTGAACACAAACGCTCTCTGCTGTCTAACACCTTTTCCCCTCAACACCTCAGAGTGTCTAATAATCCTCTGATGGGCTTCAGTGGCCCCATTCTTCTTAAAAGGCAGTGTTACAGGTCATGAAATCTGCTCAGTGTCTGCAGTTGAGTAGATGAGTTCTGACATTAACCAGTTCTTTATGATCATCTGACGTTCACATTTATATACAGATAGATTAACATGAAACAAGACATGAAAGCGAACATGCAGTATAGCTTCTGTATATGACTCTAAGTGATGAGCACACACTGTCTACATTGATTAGATCAATTTAAAAATTGGTTTTGACTAAGTGCACAGAAATAAGCTAGGCTCACTTTAAGCCATGCATATGTGAGACTTTGGTTCTGAGCTTTGCAATACTAGAATTTGTGGTAGTCAATCATCAGTTTTTCTCCAGGTTGAAAGATCTCAATAATAATCTGACACATTTCCATAAAATTTTGTACAGACATCCATTGTTTTCAGGTAATGGATCCAAATGACTTTGGTGATGCCCTAAATTTTCCTCTGAAAGCCTCTGTTAGGTTCACATTTTTACTTCTAAGTGAAATGTGCTAGCAACTATTGACTGGAATGCTGCAAAATGTAGTATTAGCAGTCTTGTCCCTGTCAGAATCGATATTAGCAAACTCATCTAACTCTGTCTGTTTGTAGAAAAATTATGCAACTTGAAAATTATCATCAATTCTTCATGTCTTTCATTAAACATCAGACATAAGCTATCTATAAAGTTGCAATGTGTGAAGAAGACTCTTTTTAAAGAAAGTGTTGTTTTTTTAATATGATGTTTTTGAAGGGGAGACCTGGACTCAAGCAACAAGATGAAGGCAACCCTTGTAAAAATGCACATCTGTGGACATGTTTTACCCTCAAAGAAACACAAACAGTCCAGGGACACAGTTTCTTTCTTTCTTTCTTCCTTTCTTTTTCTTTTTCTTTTCTTTTCCTGATTGGACCTCAGCCCCCCCCATAACCCTGTCAATCCCTCTATCATTCCATCCTTCTCTCCATCTCTCTGATAAGATGGATAGTTTCATTTGCATTCTGAAGGGATCGCTGCACCCTTTTGAGATTAATGAGACAACCCTTCACCTAGACCTGCTCCTCTCCTCCGCTGTCCTCCATCCCCACCAAGTACCTCTCCTTTCCTTTGCTTTCTTTTCTGCTTTTCACTTTTTCCTCATCGTATTAAGTAAGCTTTTATATGTTGTTGTCTATAAGTGCTTTTCACATGGAGAGTAAGAAAATAAATAGTGAACATGGAAAATTGTTGTTTTTTTTTTTTTAGATGAGTCGGTCCAAAATTCTTTTGTTAAAAAATGTTTATTTATTTATTTATTTATTTTTAAAGATTTAAATGACTGGCTTTTCATGGCTTTAAGCTATTGGGTGTCATTCGTGCACACAGGTGTATCTGCCTGCACCTGCCTGATGTTCTGAAGAGTCAATGTGAACTTGACTGTGTCAGAGTGAGAAGGAGACACAGAGGGAGTCATGTCAGTGGTGATTAAGTGGTGGTGCAGTGCGTCTCTCCTACATGCATCCATGTCTTCATTCAGCTGCAAATAGAGCAGATCGTACTCAGAAGAATCCAGGACTGTTTTTGAACTGTTCTTTTATCATCTACAGAAAAGCAAAATTCTAATAATAAAATCACTGCTGTTACAGTATAACAACAATGCTATTTTAATAAATGTAAATAATGCCGAATACAGGAGGAGCTGTACACAGCATCATATTGAACCATTTGGAATTAACTTTTTTCCCGTTGTCTTGTAATTACATGCTGCAAAATTACTTAGGATCTTACAGCTGCACCAACAGCATATGCTATTCATTTAAAAGAGCCAACTCTCTTTAGATGTGAAGGGAAATTGTGTGTGTGGAGGCTGTGTTAACCTGAATAAACATCTGAATATCAAAAGGTGTGTGGTGAATAGATGATAATGATGGGGTTGCTGTTTACCTTGAGCAAACAGCCTCACACAGACACACAGAGACGAGTGTGCATTTTGCTTCTTTGAACTTTTATTAAAGCTTGTTTTTTTTGAAAATTACAGCGTATACTGTTGATGCAGAGCCCTGTGCACATGTCAACGCCCGCATATGTGTGCTGAAAGTGCCATTAGGTTAAAGGCACTGGGTGTTTTCAACCAAACACTCCCAGGAAGTGATGATTCACAGGATGTGAATGTGAACAGAGAAACCAAAACAGACCCTTTTAAAGTGTCTTTGCATATTTAAACAAATTTACGAAGCTCTAGATTTAGCAAAGCCACAGCTTGATTTGAAACAAAACAAGTTTTCAACAAGACAACAACTCTGGATTACGCAAAATAATTTTGTGTGACTTTACGAAGTTATGATGTATAAAGGTCGAAATATACTGACAGTGCTACATAAGCAGGTACCTTTATTTATTCATTTTTTTCAGCTTTAAAATGCTTAACTAGAATTAGAAATTTAGAAAAATTTATGTCATGCTGCTCTAATAAGTGTTTTTAATAGAACAAGCAACGTTTTTTTGTGTGTTTTTGTTTCGTTTTGGCACAACCCAGCATATTGTTTTGGTTTTTAAAGTTGCAACTGTTGGACCTTAAGAGGTGAAGAGACTGTTTTGATTCTGGCACCATGTTTGCATCCAACTGATGGATGTAGGAATTCGGCTAAAAAGTCAAATATTTCCCTCAAATTAGTGCTTGAAGGAGAGTGAATACTAAACTCCAATTTATTGGTTTGACAAAACATAACCTTTAACGCTTGTATTAGCTAACATGTTATTTCTTGAAAATATATAACTAGTGTGATTACAGAGCGTCATCCCAGAATCAGACCAAGAACTATGGTCATGCAACCGACTGTTAAACCTAACTAAGCTAAAGCTAAAGCCCAAACAATGTGTCAACAACCTCATGTGTCAGTGCAATGTACACTGTTTTTCTTAATATAATACAATTTATACCAAATACACAATACATAATCTACCTTCTAATGTACACTGACCTAAAAACTAACCAACACCACATTAGAACGACTCATATTACAGCTGTTGGAGTGCAGTGCAGTCCTGCCCTTTATGTCAGAGCAAAGATCACGACGCAGACCTTAGACAGGCTCGTCAAAGTTTGTTTAAGTACTTATCTCTGACTGTCATCATTACTGGGGATGTAAATCAGGCATTATCCTGAACTTAAGGCGTCTCTGAGCATGTGTGTCATCAGATATGAGCTGATGTGATCACCAGGGAGTTCAGATTATTGAAAAGTCATGTGAGTAACTTTCCCATAATTTCAGAAAACTTTGACACTATCTGAGTCGTCCCAGTCTGTTGATGTCAGTTTAGTCGGCTCTTGAAGGGGATTAAAACAAACACTTTCTGCAGTCACACTTCCATACTGGCACAAATCTGGTCTAAGCACAGATCAAAGCACATCTGCAGTTTGACACATCTAAAATTTTTCCAGCTTGTGTCAGTTTGCTGTTTTTGTCACTCAGCATGAACTTGCTGCACAAAGAAGAATGGAATGGAGCAACTAGGGGTGTGTCTTGAAATACAGGCTAATGCAATGCAATCCTGCTGTCGTTTTTGTGGTGATATTATGCCTGTGCTTCAGCAAGCTTCAACCGGGTCTAAGTGCCAGGTAGCCAGATGGGGGCTACAACAGAGGCCTTACTGGGGAAGGGCACAGAAGTTTGCATTTGGACTGCAGATTGATGAAACTGGAGCCCCTTATCTCTTTATCTCCTTAGATGGAATGAGCCATTTGCATGTCAAACCAAATGTGCCCTTTATCTCTTTCCACTCTGAAATGTGATGACAGTTAGATTCACAACACAGGAAGTTTTGCTTGAACACGAGAGGGCAGCTGTTAACATCTGAAACAATACTCACAATTATATCATCATTTTCTCAGCGTGATGGTAATTATTCCTGCTCTGTGGCCTGTAATGTTTTGTGCTGCAAATGGAATGACCTCAGCATTTTAAGGATCACTTAATTTTGACCTTTGCTGCTTTCTGTCCAGTAAAACTACCCGCTGTCTGTCTCATATGACCTCTGACACACTAGTTATTTTGTCTAAAAGAAGAGTTTTAAAATTTTCAACGGAGACAATTTGGAAAAGCTTGAAATCATACAGGCTGCCATTTTCAGATGAGAAAATGTACTTCAGCTTTTATATTAACACAACTGATTCACATGCTGGAGAAAGAAAACTTTCTCAAGTTCAGAGAGGGTTTAAAGATACCATCAGTGTTCTTGTATTAAACCTTACAAAGGCAGCATCTTTGAGGTCTGGCAAACATATTGAAAGAATTTTTGTTTTAAAAATTTGGCAAAGTTGATTTCTCTTTGCAAAAAAAGGCTTGTTTACCTCAATGTTGGCTACTTTAGGGGCCTTTTCTCAGCATTTTTTCATGTGCCTCACAGCATCACCTCTCGGTAAGTCAACGCATACATTGCTCCATTTCAACACACCTTTTAAGTAACATATATACCTTTCAAAGGAAATGGTAGCATGGTCTTTCTTTTGAAATGAAAATTTGAATTAATTTGCAGTACAATGCATACTTTCTTTAAAAACAATCAGAGATTTACAGCTTTGCTTTTGATATGACCAGTAGCTTATGTTGCTAGTTTTGATCGACAGACACCAGGCCAAGGGGGAAAAAAAATCTATTCCTAAATGCAATGCAATGCAGAGGTGGAATTTGTGGCATCAGTTCACAAACGTCAGGAATCATTTTCTAAATGTTGGTCATCACCGTGATGCTGAAGAAACAAAATGTGGAGCTCAGCCGTGAGAGCAGTGTAGCATTCTCACACATGCTGGAGTTAGATTGTATCTGTCAACAGTTTCATCTTCACAAAAGACACTGATGGAAGCATGTTTGATTTAATATTTCGATGACATTAGCAAGACAATAATCAGATGAAGTATACTGTGAACTTTCAGCATCATTAACCAGAGACTAACATTACAGGAACAAAGCAGTGATCAGCTGTAACAGATGAGACCATCTGACCAAACCACACTGAGGTATTTAAAAACTTAAAGCAACTCTGTGGTGGAGACAGCAACTTTGTGCTCAGTCTGTTTAATCTCAAAAACCCTCTGCTCAGTTAGCTTCTGGTACAACAATGACTTCCTCTGGAGCTACCAGTGCAACAAAAGAGCTGTTTTCCTCAGCTAAAGACAACAATTTTGTGTATATTTTTGGGTGAAATCAAAATTTCATGTATAACTGCAATTTCATGTATATAATTTCATGCAATTTCATGTATATAATTGCAACATACTTCACGGGTTATTGCTTGTTTAATGTGTATAATTTTACAGAATAGCAAAGTAACTGTGTCTGCCAAAGATGTAAAAAGAAAAAAAGTTTTTCCCTTTAAAATGAAGTAAAAGAAAGAAAAAAAAAGGTCAGAGTGAAAAGCATAAAGTAGCTTAATGGAAATAATCACCTCAAAACTGTGCTTAAATAACGTGTTTGAGCAAGCAGACAGTTTAAGCTTCAACTAAATTACAATGTCAGCCGTTCTCTAAAAGCAACATTTTGTGCTTTTGAGTGTGCATAATCAGATATTATATTCTGTATGTAAAAATTGATTTGACCTTTTGGGGAAATATGAAACGTCTGGCAGAGCAGAGAAGCGGGAGACGTTAATGTTTTAGTCTCGATACATTTAGACTTGTATGTCATGCCCTATTCACAGCAAGACTCATTTATTCCTGTCAGCATCCACTCTAATTTGACATAATTTCTTTTCACTCTGACGGTGGAATCCTGAGGGAAAATAAAATCATTTCAGTGGCTTGATGCAAAGCAAATAGCCTGATGATTTTCCCTATTCAGTAGTGTCATATTAGTGAATACAGAGTAAAAGCCTGACATTGCACAGATAAATAAATGAGAGAATCTTCTCAATAAGGCAAAAAAAAACATTTGGTTACTCTCCTTGTGATCCTTGTGTTCCTTTCTTTTCTCTATTCCTCACGTGCTTCGTCATTGTGTCTATTCTTTATAACCTTAACTGACTATTAACTTAACTGTTAGACAGAGATTTTCATGGTCTGCTTGTATAAGAATCATTCATGTCCTCTAAATATGCAAGGAGTCATTAAACACTCTTTCAGAGGAATGTGTGTATATAATTATATGTGTGTGTGTGTGAGCCTATACATGTGCTCAAAGTTATGCATTGAAGGCAGTTCAACAGAATGTTCCCACAGATAAGCAAAAGTACTTGCGTGGGTGTGTTAATGCGTGCATGTCTGCGTACTTGTGTCTACTTGCATGTATTTAACTGCCTTTATCTGTGTGTCTCAACCTTGTGCATCTGTGTGTCTTGTGTGTATGTGTTATGCATGTATGTCTATGTTAGCGGAAGTCAGCTGTCTCTCTTTATAAACCACAGGCACATATTGTCATTAATGTCTGTGAGAGTTTGTTCAGTTTGCCGCCTCGCTCTCCGCAGAACGAGAACACTGACACAAAGTCAGCGGTGTGTTTGAGTAAGTCATCAGCTTGTTTTGACATGACTGACGTAAAGCAACAAGTTGGAAAACAAAAGCAGCAGAGGAGAAATATTACATTCATGAATGGTAGAGATGGGAAAGATCAAAATGTTTATGAATGACATTTAGGTTTAGTACACAAACTGTAAGACGGTATAAAGTGGTGGATTACACTCATTTTGAACACGGTACCAAGATTCAAGGAGAAGATATGCCAACATCCACAACACCCGGGCAAAACAAGGTGAAGTTTTTTTTGGACTTTACAAAAAAGTCCAAAAAGTAGATTATCCACTGATATTATAGAAAAACATAATGCAGCTTCTCTTGTTTCACCCTCAGCTGTATAGTGGTTTACTTATTCAAAATTTATCAGTACAATGGGTTTGAATGGATGCACTGAATCAACACTATTTTGTTTTATTTTGTACCACTTTTTGTATTTTGTTCTCAAATCTATTTTATAAACCTAACGAGCATGGTTATTGAAGATGACCCAGTACCAATGATGACACAAGAAGTTACTTTAAAGAAAAGCCACACTGCTTTGCTTTGCAAAAACAGAAACTTAAGTTTGCATGCATTTAACATTGAATCAACAGTCACAGCAAAGAAACTACATGAGACATTTCTGATGTATGTTTCTGTTCCACTACAGAAGATTTCCAATCTATTTACTCTTGAAAAACTCGTAGTTCTAAACAACATCCGCTTGCTTTTGCCCAAATTTGTGCTTGTTATCTGTAAACCGCTTGCAGCCGTGTTTTGACATCTTAAAAAAAAAAGGCTTGCATATTAGATACAAAGATATGAATTAGATATAAGTTGGAGCCTTGCAGCATGTCATATATATTATACCTATATGTTCTGATATAACCTCTCCAACAGTCAGTGTGATTCGCTCCGTGATAGTTTTTATGCTGACCAAGCAATAATATGGCAACATGCAAAGGCCTCTGAGCAAGTAATTTCACACTGTGTGTCAAGGGATAGTGCATAATATATAGAACTTTGGTGCTTGTTATTATTATTCAAGAAAAAGGCAGATCTTTCTAAAAGATGGTGTACGCCTTGAAATGCTCTCACAAAAAGCAAACTTGACACGAGCATTCTCCGATTTACTTCTAACATCTACTTTGAACATGTGATGGCTGAATCATTCCTGACAGCAAACAAAAGCCTCCTGGAAGAAGAGGCTGAATCACAGCAGAGATGATGCAAGTCCGGCTTTATGCTAATGTCATTATGATGATCTGGTGTTGTGTGAAATATACATGGGCCTATTTCTGAAGCAACGACAGCTCTGCGGAGAGAGAGAGAGAGAGAGAAAGAGCCCGAAGGCGGAACACGCTGTGTAAAGCAAGAGAGTGTGGAGATAGATGGGCTTTAATGTGAGTCTTGTGCAAGAGATGGGGCAAACATTTCACCAAAGTACACCTCTCTCTCTTTTGATACACACACACACACACACACAAACACACACACACACACACACACACACACCACACACACACACACACACACACACAGAGGTGTGCACATTGTAGATCATTATCACCAATACCATCTGCTCCAGAGCAGTGCCACACTGGAGGGACACCCTGATGGTGGAAACAAGCGCTCTCCCTTAACTCTGCACATAGAGCTGAATGATTAAAGACATAAATTAAAAATGAAGCGCTCTGTGGGGAGGGGAGGACGATGCAGAGGAAGGAGAACAACACTTGATGAGCTCGGATGTGACAGGTACCAGGTGAACAAATTTTACTGAGCTAAAGTGCAAAACTAGCACCGTAAAATGTTTTGTGAGGACATAACAATGCAATACAATGTCATTTTTATAGGGTTTTCTGCAAAATATCACCTAATTTTGTGTGTGGTTTCTTAAAATTAAGACAATTTAGCAAAAATAAAGTAAAAATCTAGTAGTGGAAGGATACCAATGGCTGTTCTTGTCATTAAATATTATTTATATCATAAGAAAAAGGTTTATTATGATACTTCTCTTATCCTTATACCTCTTGAAAGTTTAGTGTCATACCTCAGAGTTTTTAAAGCAGCGTGCTGGACTCATTTCACTGTCTTGCCATCCTTGCTGCATTTCAAATGTTGGAAACTCAGAGAGTTGCAGCTCTGAGACTTTTTCATTTAATTTAAATAAGAGATCTAAATCTGTCCGTTTCCCTCAATGGATTGCTAAAAAAGGATAAAAAGATGAATAGAATATAATATCAAAACATGAATATCACAAATGTAACACCAGCACAATGAAAGGTTTTTGCAAGAGAGCCATAAAATTGGACGCTCTTATTTAAAAATCAAATTTCAGCAGACAGAAATTGCAATCCAAGCCTGCTGATGAGTCTGAGGAAGGTAAAACGCTCTTCAGGCGATTACAATGAAAAATCCATTTGGCTGTGACCCCAGAGAGCTCTCTCCATGTCACCTGCTGACATATCCACACAAGGCAGATAAAAAAGACTGTGAGAGCTGGAGAAGGAGATGAGATTAATAAGACAGAAGAATTCAAGTAAATAACTATAAAATCCCGACCATGGACCTGCTTCATCTGTGGGAAGCACAGCTGGCATCGCTGCCACTCTGTCACCAAACAACCACCACCTCAATACCTATTTGTATAGTTAGTGATTGTGATTAGTTGATTTAAATCAGTTTAGGGACTCTTACCTAACTGCTGCTGGTCCCACCGACAGCCTGGATGGGACCACTCACTATTTCCAGCATAGGGGCTCGGGGCAGCTCAACCACCCATGGAGATTAAGCTAATTATCTGTCTGCTGTCTTTAGGCTGAAGTGCTCTCCCTCCCTGTCTTTCACAAAGGCTCACATTGAGCAGGAATAAATGTTAGGACACCACAGAGACAAAGAAGTGCATCGACTTTTAAATACTTTCCTGTAGCTGACAGACACTCGCATGAATCAGTCACAGTCTTATGATGGGTTTATTGGAAGAGAGCCCCGAAATCCGTCACACAAAGGAAATCATGATATTATTTATACCAGCCAAAACCCTCTTTTCTTATCAGTGTCACTTTGCTGAGTGTGTTTTTGTACATATCTTGTCTTATTGCACATAGAGCTGGTTAGCCCGGGTTAGCCAAACTTGTTAGAAAGAGAAAATAAAGGCAAAAAATATGACATAAACTCTCCTGATGTCCACAACACTTTACCTGGTTCAACCTTGACTGATTATTTAACTATTATTGACACGTCTGGTGTGTTAAGTTTTAGCTCTAATCAAGTGGTTGAGATCATTTGTCTAAACTGCCTGTTTTCTGACTGCTCATGTTTCCTGGCTGGCCTTCTCATAGTGAAAACACTGTATCCTCGGATCTCTGCAGATATCTGGGTGAGACAAATGCACAGTGGTACAAAACGATAAAAACAGGAGTTAGCTGGTAACCAAGCAGAACTATCCTTTAATACTCAGCACGGGTTAGAGAGTGTGTGAACCGTGAAAGAGGCATTTGTGGTAGTTTTGTGTCATGCAGTTAAATGCAGGATGACAACTGTTAAAGGCTCCGCCAAAGTGTTTTATAAGATCTGTGAATGTTTCTCTTCTTTGCCTTGTTTCTATTTTTTTTCTTTGATCCCTATTAGATGTTTTATGGTACTGATGCATAGGATGCATGTAGGCTGGCTTGTAATTTGACAAGTGAATGAACATGTTTATTTAAATTTTTTTTTCTAATATACATACTGAAATTTCAACATCTGAGTAATGATCACTGCAGCTGAGTCAGTTACTCATTGTGCTGCTGTGCTGCCTCCATGAGTGTGTGAGTTTCACGTGTGTGTGACAGGTGACTGTGAGGACTTGTTGTAAATATGCTTTCCTACTCATATTTGATCTCTGATGATTGTCAGACAATCCAACTGTACACTTTTATTTTCCTTACCTTGTCTTCCTCTACAGGTCTGTAGCTTACATGTAAATGTTTCCCTGAATGTTTTTTAACTAATGCTGTTTTAATGAGGTATGTTGGATTTGTCTTTGTGTTTTGAAATGTGGCTCTCTTTAGCATGTGGTTGATAAATTGACGCAACATTTTCAGCTAAAGTATAAATACTGCAAAAAATATCACAATCTCTTTGACCATGGCTATTATCTTCACCACAACCCCTTTATATCTATTCCTTCTACACACACTGGTGTAAGTACTGCTGTGCTGCATTGACCACACACAGTCTAAGTGTAGATGTGGTCGTATCTATGCAAAGAAACAGTGTGTGACTCTTTGGTACACTTAATGTAACCTTGACCAACCTTGGACAACTTTACAAAAAGGTAAGTTGGGGCCAAAATGTTGATTATGATGACAAATGCATAGATGACATTGAGCAAGAAGTGAGGTCCATGTGCGTCTGTGTAAGTGTGTGTGTGTGTGTGTGAGTCTGTGTGTGCGTGTTCACGTGTGTGTGTGTCTATGTGTGTGTAACCACGTCTGCTGAGAGGTGATAAGACCTTTAATAATGAGCTTGTTCGTTCCATCATCAGTCAATGCACTGTCACTGTCTGAGCCATATTCAATCATTAATACATTTTTCATTTATACACACAGACATTAGGAGGGAAGGAAGAGAGAGAGAGAGAGAGAGAGAGAGAGAGAGAGAGAGTACATGAAGAAATGATTGAGTTGGATCTAGACAGTGAAGTCTCTCTCTCTCTCTTTCTCCACGCACACACACCGATGTACTTTCTGTCGGCAGTGAGGTCACACTCAGTCATTAAAGCCTACATTTACATACCGCCCTCATCATGTGCACACACACCTTCATCTTCCATCATTAGTCTATAAATATTTCTAAATTAAATATCACTTCATTTCCTTAGAGGAGAGCATGTCATTGGATGAATTACTGTACAGGAAACATCTTTTCTTTTCCTCCACACCTCTCAATTCATTTAATTTCTATCTTTCAAGTGAAAACAAACTGCAGTGAACGCTCGCTCTCAGTCACTCATGAAACGTGCTGCAATCTGCTGTAATTTGTGGCTGTAATGAAAGTGATGTTGTTTCGATATAACCTCTTCCTGAAGTTTGGTTGACAAATTTAATTGTTTCCAGTGACTGCTGGAAACAAGCACCTTGGCAAATTGGCAGATAACAACAGAATCTATATTCTTTCAGTCCCACACACACACACACACACACATACACACACATACACACACCAAAAACCTAATGAGGATAGAGGTGGCTGCCAAAGAACAAAGTAAGCATATCACCCCCCAAAAACACTGACGTAGAGCCATAAATAGTGTAACACACACACACGCTTCCTGATCGATGGATTCTGTTTCTTTGTCCCAGGATCAACCTTGCTGTAATGCATTCTGGGTAATTATTCAATCCTTTATGTTTTAACGAGAAACTTGTCCTAGCATCCATTCCCATAAATGCTCTTTCAGGTCAATGTTGTATTCATCTGTCTTCATAAACTCAGTGTTTAAATACAAAACACACACAGGCACACGCACACACACAGGCACACGCACACAAACAAAGGAGAGTGTTACTGGACACACTGTGATGCCATACATATTCATCATGACAATCAATGATAGGAATGAGGATGCATTGATCTGGATGTAAAAACTGGACTTTGTTGATCAATAATGAAGCCACCTGGTCTTAAATAAACAATAAACACCAGTTGATATGAAAATCTATATCAGTGAGGCAGAAATACTCAACTTAATATGTGTTAGAGGCTTTTTGGCATTTCACCTTATTTTACAGTAAATGAAATAATCCTAAAAAATCCCGTGTTGAAAGAAGAATTTTCTTCAGCAGTACGAACGCTTTGAGACTTTGTTTTTGGAAACATGTCTAATCTTGGTTTTAATTAGCTTGAGACTCGAGGTTTGAGATCATTGAAGGATACTGTTGCTTTCAACCAACTGCCGTGCCTATTATAATATGCAAACATAGGACAGGCTGAGAGGAAAAAAGCAAAGTACATGGACTTACTGAAACGGCATGAATTGATTATTTAGCCACATGGGGGCAGTGCAATAAACTAGGTTAGGTTTAGGGCTTTGAATGTAAAGTGAATTGTCATTTCTATAAATCCCACAATTTCACAGAGTACTAATAAAGTACCTGTACAGTCTTTGCTTATTTGCCACATAACCAACTCTACATACTCAATCATCTAATGGAACTCTGGATATTTTATTTGTTTAATTTCCTTTCCTTTTCCTCTTGTTTGTACATATTCATAAATCAAGGTTAGAGATCCTCAGCATATGCACAAGTTTAAACTTTTAAATCACATAGTTGCATCTTTGCAAAAAGTTTGAGCTTCCAAGAATGATGTTTTTATTTTTTCAACCTCAACACACCTTTAGAAAAACCTCCTGTCGCCCCAATCAATAATTTATAATGTGTACACTCCTCTGTATGTCCCTGAAGATGGCATCAATTAATCTATCTCTTTTTAAAAAGTATAAAAACATTCGGCCCCAATGGTGAATGTGTTTCACTGATTTCTATGTTAATACAACTGGTCGCTGCAGGTAACATTTTTTTTAGTGTGAATGAGTTGGACTTTAAAAGTTTTCCAAAGTACTTTAAAGACCCAAACTCAGTCTGTGTTTCCCCCTGTGACACATTATACGTTAAAATGGGTTTTAGAGTGATGCCCTAATGTATGTACAGAGAGCTGTTAGGCTGGCAGGGCTCCAAAATGTCTGCACCCACAACTCCTCAGGTCATTTTGTGCAAAGCACTGAGGGACTCCAATGAATACACACACACACACACACACACACACATACACTTATGCACACTCACACACCCTGCAACCCCCAGACACATTGTCTTGGTACAAAGTGGGTTCAGACTCTGTCTAGGTGGCTCTACCTGTGTTTACTGCTGTAGATGTCTGGACACAGCTCATTAAAGGTGTGTAATTGTGTGTGTTATGTTATAAAATTATGTGTGTTTTATTGCATGTATGTATTAAAATCAGCACTGCACAACCAACAAACACGCTTAAGTGTTTTGTGTTAAACACCACAAAAGAATATGTCCAAAAATAGATTAATACAGTTTAAAGTTGCTGTATTAATTAGTTAAGAGGTCAAAGGTCATGCTTGAAATGTTTTGGTTACATTCAAAATGAGCAAAAATGCTTGAGAAAGAAAGCATCCTGGATAATGTTGCAACAACTCTTTATAGGGATGCAGTCTGTGTCCACTTAATTTTAAGGTCTGTATTGTGGAATTCAAGATGTCTGTTAGTAGGTCGGATTTCATAGGATATGTCATTGTGTCATCATAATTGTCATCATGTCACTGTCAGCTTCACTGCAAGAGGTCTGCAGGGTTTTAAAAATTTATGTAAAGTTATATTTTGAGTGACCCAAAAAAATCTCCATTGCTATCCAACATTAAGCAGAGCTAATTGGTCTAATATCCCTTGTATTTCCAATTGTTTGGTTAATTCTCAGTGTAAATTATAACATAATTCATCTTTAATTGGAAAACTGTGCCAGATGTCATACTTCCCCAAAAAGAGATGTTAAAAGATATGTCTGGAGACTCAAGACTGGTCCTCTTAGGTTTTATGAGTAGTGAGATGTACACATTTCCACACACATCTTACACAGATACAAAAACTGCTGTATGAAATATTCAGAGCAGTGTTGTGCACAGACTTTAAAATGAGTGGATCCCATATAAGAGTCGCTTGTCGCATGCTTGTAACATTACCACGGGTGCACAAAATGGTGCGCAGGTACAACAAAAATCAGACATAAGTGTCATCAGTTGTTTCAAAGCACACTTTCACATACCAGCAGAGCAGATTGTTTACATTTTGTCTGTGTCAAAAAACCGAGAGTTTATTTTGGTTTTTCCAGCCTGGGTTTGACTTTTTTCAACATGTCAAACACTGATGCTTTGTCATGTCTCTTGGCATCTCAAACAGATGCAGAGGGCACCCTTTAGCATCTCTATGAAACGCACAAAGCTTTCAGCAAACTCCAATGTAAATGTCATTCAGGGCATGGATTTTGAGACCCATGCGAACCCAAAAGCAACAAATTAAAGCATCAAGCCAACAATGTTCTCCAAAACCTAACCCAAAGAGACTTTTCTCATCAGACACACAGACTAAACAGTACCTTGTGTGTTTGTATCAGATGCCAAAAGATGTGATATAACTGCAATATTTGAAGAAGTGGGAAGAGAACATGCTGAATTTCTTGGATTGCTTGAATTGGGATCTGAGTGAACTGCACAGGCCACAGTGGATGGCTTGGATGACAAAGTTTGTTGCCATGTGCACAGACAGGACAGCTGTCAACATGAATATGCTCAGCTGCATCTCAACAAAAAGATGGCAGCTGGTTGCATAAGGGAATCCCCTTGTCCAAGATTCTGTGCATTGCACACACTGTTGAAGACCTCTGGGAAATCAGATGATTGCATGGTTCCTCACTGTGAGATATTTAATCGCTCCATTGTCAAGTCAAGTGCACAATGATGTGCACCATTCCTCTGAAATTTGGGGGCCACCTTGCAACTTGACACAGACTCGACAGTGAGAGAATGGTTGCACTCAAAGCCAGCAGGAAAATGGTTGTGGAAGTCCTCTGTGAATGACTTGGTCCACACAGTAAATTCACACAATCCAGTTTGTTATTCAGATATTAACATGGCAGTTGAAATATCCCTCACACTGCCTTTAAACTGGGCTGCAACATGTAACAAAAAACACATATAGATCTGGTTTGTCACATAATTGACTCTCATCTCTGATGCACATTCACTTCTCAAAACTGACCACAGAGACATTTGACTCAAACACAGCTGTTCACCTGTGGATGCAGACAGTTAATCAGAGTCTCAGCAGGGACGGAAGGCCGTGTCCTAACCATCCACAGGGAGGAAGCAGGGCGGAGGACAGCGGGGAGGATTTGTTTATTAAGATTACTTAATGTATGAAGTACAATAAAAACTAATTGCACTGGTCCTGTTGCATACATTACTGGACTGTATAGTAATGTGCATGTTTCAAACGATGACTTTTGTAGGTATGTTTTTTTAAGTATTATTGTGTGGTCAGAGTTAGACATATTTTTGTGGCCTGACTCCCAGGCAGAAGCAGCACCGTGTCAGAGTCTGCAAGGATCACTTCACACAGCAACTTCCCTCTTTATCCTAAGACTAAGTTTTTCTCTGGTTTGTAGCCACAGAGCCAACACACAAGTTTCAAGTCCATTGCATGCACTTTGTCTCTCTCTAATGTGAAATGTCTCACTAATAAATAAAGCTGATTTAAAGTGCCTTTTTTCAGGTGTGTCTCACTATTAAGTGATGTAGTAAAACTTTACTAATTTAATGTTTCTGCAAAGTTGAACAATGTCAGTATTGAAATATCTGCTAAACAATCAACACAACACATCTCCCAAATGCACCAGGTTATGGTTAACTAGAGATAATGGTCTTCGTTGAACAATAAACATGAAATAAAACACAAGATAAGTCATGGTTTCTCTATTTACATTGAAATGAAACCCCAATAATTCCCAATATCAGTGCTTTGTTGGGTGGACATGATAAACTCTTATAAACTATTTCAGTTATTCTTATCTTTTTTTAAGGTTCTGAATCAATAATTACATTGTGTTAATTTTCTTTTAAAATAAACAATCACATCAAAACTGCATTACATAGTGACAATGCTGCTTCAGAAAGTCTTCATTGTTAAAAATGTGTTGGTGCATGTGCTGAACACCTCAAACTTTTATGACTTTTATGGCTATACACTTCAAGAAAACATGTCATTTACAGAAAATTTGCATCTCTCTATTTACAATACATAGAGAGTATGAATAGCTCAAATCAATGCAGATGGCTGAACAGACAATTTAAAAAAAAGGCACAATTCCTCTCATAGTGTCAGCTGGCAATGTAGGCTTATAGGAATCTGTGTGTGTGGTGTAGACTAGAAGTGGCAGGTTAATTTGTTTTTTGAATTATTTTCAAGGGGCATAAACACACCTCTGAACCTGAGAAAAGAAGGATCAAGCTTTAGGCAAGGTAAGCTGTCAGATGTAAATATGTGCAGGTATAAACTGTAAAGAGTTCTGATGTGCACTGTGTGACCGTGTGTGTATCAGCATACTAGAGTGTGTGTATGTGTGTAGCTTTTGTGTGTGTTAAGAAAGTAAGCTGTGGAGTGTCCTTCTGTAGCTGTAACTGTCTCTGGACATTTTATGTCCCATCACTCTGGATAAATCTGCACATGTGCCAAAGTGCCAAAAAGAACTGCAGTTCCGCCAATGACCACTTGAGACTCCAAGAGCAAGTCAATCCCATAGAGAATAATAATAATAGATGTCCTTACTGCAAAGCATCATTTAAAAAGTTCTCTGAGCCATTTTCAGTTCTGAAACATTGTGTTCTGCAGGTGTAAAACCAGAATATAAAGTTAAAATTTTTAATACATAAGCATTTGATGTCATTAACAATTTCTTGGACACAATGTACTGCAGACAGATGAGGGTGAAAATACATACATTCAAATGCTGAATGACATCCAAATGGGACAACAGTCAATGATGAGTCTAACATGTAAAGGGATTTTTTTCTCACTAAGCTGATAAAGAGTGAACATGTCAAACCTCCTCAGTGTTTCAGCTGTTATAGTTTAATGAGATTTTATATTCAGCACCAGCTATTAAAGGATAAGGCTGGCAGTATTCTATACATTTGTTGTAGTCATCAAAGAATAAAACCAATATTGTTGATGTTGTTATTGTTATTGTTATTTACTAGCAAGTGTTCTGTGAGTATCAAAGGCAGCTGATAGGGTTTATTATCTGAACTAAGACAACTAAAAACCAGTCAGTGAGCCTTTGAGACATCTTTTTTCATTACTATTACATCCCAACAAATCCATCGTCTGCAGCTGTTTGAGTCACATTAGCTAAAAATAAGGATAAATGGTATCAATATAACAACCTTGACCTGTTGCTAAGCAATCCTTAACGTATCTGTATAAAAAACTGATTATCGAGTAAAACTAGACTAAGTGTGTACAGCCGCACTAGCAGCTCTGTGAGGTAAAACTATGTTTCAGCTTATTGCTAAGCTCAACATGTTTACAATGATGCTAACATGGTGAAGTTTGGAGATGGATGTATCATGAGATTGCTTTAAATTTAGTGAGGGTAATATGATTATCTGTACAAAATTTATTCACATCCCATCCAATATCTGTTGAGATGTTTTACCCTAACCCTAACCCTAACCCTAAACCCAAAATATTAATCTTATTTTGGTGTTAGAGGAAAAGTCAGACTATAATTTTTGGGCCTCATCCTCTTGGTACCAGGATGGTTCCAAACACTTCAAAACAATGCATTCGGTGACATTTAATGTAATTTTGCTGGCGGATTGATGGACTAATAGGTCATTCAAAAAGCCCTGCTGCTAGCATGGCTAAAAACAGGCACATTTTCCTGATCAATATCCAAAATGTGTACGAAGGTCTCTAGCTTATGTAATTCTTTAAGCCATGTCCACAAATGAGAAAAAGGACAGCATCATAGACTACAAAATTTTTTTAAGGCAATGTCCTGGCTGACCATTATTTTCATGAAAAATTCTTTATTTTTATTAGCATTTTGGAATTTTAAAAGAGCTAAAACAAAAAAGGTATAGTTCACACTGCAGAACTTTGACAAAACCAGTATTTTTTTTCAAGGTTAGGTCATTACTCATTTTTTTCCACATGAATCCTACATAGATTTCTTTAAATAATTTTAATTTAAAGTCTTCGGCCATGCTAGTGCATGCTGTCTATGCTACCTGTGATGTAAAATAGCCTGAATTAAGTGCAGTACCCTCCAAAAACTGGCTCATTTTTGTGTCTTTACATGGCACATCCTACCACAACGTCAGGCTTGGAGTCTTTAAGGACGTAAGAGCTGTTTTTTTAAAATAAATAAATTAATAAATATAGCTTAGACAGACTTAAAGGATTTTTTTTAAATATAAAATAAAAGGAATCTACATTGAAATATTATCTGCAAAAAAATTCAGTGAGCAAGTAAGGAAATGAGGAGGTGATGGCTATGCTTAGATTATTCTTTTTAATGGAAGTAAATGGTGTGTGTGTGTGCAGTGGGAATCTTTGTACCTGTAGAGAGAATGTGTGTGTTTGTGTGTTTGTGTCCTTGCATATAAATGCAAAAACATGCTGAGAAAATATTCATTGCTTAGCTGAGGGGGGTGGGGTTTGTGTTTGGAATAGACTGAAGGACATAATCATGTCTGTTTCACATTCACTTATCTGTATGCTCTGTGAATAAAAAGAACACAGGCGAAAGACAGGAGCTAAAGGGGGAGGACAGGTATATGAAAAGAAAAAGAGGCAAGGCATGGGCCAGAAAATCTAAAATCTAAAGTCATTCGTTTCTATCAGACATCGTGAGGGTGTCTTAATGCCATGTTCATAGGTGATGCAACATACATTCAAGAACTCAGAACAGCTGATCCATGTTTGAATGAGCTGGACGCTTGGAGGTGCTCTCAGCCACACTTACATACTTATGTGCTGTTTGAATTACATTAGTGATTAATCAGATTACTTTTTGACCACCTGATGACAGTGTGTCTGTATTCTTAAAACAAAAAAGATGATCTGTGTGTACTGCATTTTATTGTAACTTGTCTGTGGCTTTTAGCTCCAGACCCACTTGTTGCCACTGAATATGTGAATCTTTAACAATAAAGAGAATGAAATACATAGTTTTCACTTTGTAAAAAAGCTATGTATTGTTGTTAAACAGCAGGACATAACAAATATTACTCAAACAGGAGTGAAAATTGCATTGGTTAGTGATTTTCCAGCCACCAAATTTGGTTTGCAAGTGAGTATTTACAGCAGCAGGAAGTCATATGTGGCATTTAGTCAAATAAACCACAGTGCAAAAGTTAGTCAGAGAAAAGACCATGTCACTCAGTGTGTGAGATAACTGATGTTGTGCCCACAGTTGGGATACAGGTCATGTGATGCTCATAGTTTCGAAAACACCTAGATGTAATACACACATAATGAAATTACTCATTTGAAAAGTCTTGATAGTGTTTATAGGTCACAAAACAATGAAGCCTAAAGACACCTGAAACTTTTTCTGACGTGTGCTCATGGTGAGCAACTTCTGCTGGCATTCTGTTCTTTTCATACATTAATAGCAACTTTATCCAACAAATATATGACCTCGGGCTAAGCAGCACTTCATTCCATTGTTGCTGTAACAGCCAGGAGTGAAATGATGCTGGTGCTGTCTGCTACTCTGTACCACTGAAAGTTTCAGCGATGGCAGAAGCTGTAGGAAGAGACAGCAGCTGTCTGTCAAAACCTTCATACAACAACACTTCGAGATCGCATCTCCTGCTAATGTTATGTCAACAGAAACATTTGTTTTTTATAGAAATTGTTCCTTTGTGTTTGTGCCCGGTGCAGACCTGTGGGTTTTTAATCCGTGCTGGAGGGAACCTCGCTGTCTATCTAAAACTGTTCAGATACTGCTGGCTAACATCAACTTCTGCTGCAGCTCACTCTAACATCGAGTGCTGTGGGCTTTGGCAGACAGATGCTTCTTGCAAAGGTCTCCAAAGTAAAAAGGCAGACAAAATATGTTGTGATGTTCAGCTTTAATTTAACATAACTGACAGCAGATCAAACAAGCCATGGGACCTCCACTGGATGTTTCTGTAATGTAATTCTTCTAAGCATTAGAGTGAA
Source organism: Acanthurus leucopareius (assembly GCA_029814765.1). Taxonomy (NCBI): domain Eukaryota; kingdom Metazoa; phylum Chordata; class Actinopteri; order Acanthuriformes; family Acanthuridae; genus Acanthurus; species Acanthurus leucopareius. The sequence goes on along the minus strand of JAQMCX010000058.1, from coordinate 4,620,006 downwards.
AATGGTGGATTGTTAAATGCTTACAAGTTAACTCACATTTGAGATATTTTAATAATAAATCTCTCTCTCTTATTCATGTGATACCAATATTCTGAAAAACTTTTTCTAATTTCAACAAAGACAAAGTTAGATTTTGAAAATTTTGTCAAAATTCATAAATTATTTTGTGGCATTTGCTACACAGTGTCTCTAATTTCTTTTCAAAATGACATTGAAAATGTGTGTGTTCAGGGATGCAAGAAGCTGGCAAAAGAAGAATAATCTTATAAGTGGTGAGGGCTGAGGAATTCGTACAGGCAAGAACTTCAGCCTAATCTAACTCCTTTTAACACAAGAGTCAAAAGCGATGCAGAAGAATCTCCAAAAAGTTCCATCAAACCTCTGCTTTACTTTTCATTCATCTGAAATGAGCCGCCACCGTCAGGCTACATCCAGTGGAACTTCACACTAAGACTGAAAGGCCCATAAGAAAAACAGACTGTGTGTTTAGGCTTTGTATCAAGCTTCATTAATTGTCCTCAGGGCACCAGCTCTCAGCCCTCAGTTGTCTCGAATGGCTCCAGAGAAACACACAAAAAAAAGATAGCTCGGTATCAAGCTCCATGTTCTGCCATTAGGGTACCAATTTTCACCACGCTCTGTCGAACAGTGATGATGATGACGTTGAGGAAATGAAGTGACAGCTGTGCCTTGATCATTCCAACATCCCAGCGGCGTCTGCAGCCTCCCCACTGGATCTTTTCACAGTGATCAGCTCAAATCAGCTCGAAACCCAGCCTCACCTGCAGGGCTCGGTCCCACCGCTGCTCTAAAGCACCCGAACGAGACGGCAGAGGAGTGCTGTGGCATCTGAGAGGGATGCCGGTACTTAGCAAGAGGAGCAGGACTGTGTGCCTCCTGCCCTAAAGCCTGTGTCAATGACTTCACTGACAAGCAGAAAAAGTGAATGTATGGTTCATTGTCTTATTTATTTAAAACAGGGATTTCCATATTATGTAACTGTAACTGACTGTGTTTCAGAAATGTGAGTACATCCTAAGCAGCCTAAACAGATATTTTTTAATTATTTTTTTTATTTTTTCTTTCTTTTCTTTTCTTTTTTTTTTTTTTTTTTAAAAATTAACCAATGTGGATCTGTTGTTAGTGTAGTCTCTATTGTTTATATGTCTATTTTAAGGGGTTCCTGAGGGTTATTGCAACCTAACATATCAAAAAAAGCAATGATTTTGTGGTTTTGTGGTTTTAGAGCTTGCAGCCAGTTTTGGTTCACCAGGCTGTAATATGTCACACACAGCAGTAATAATCCTGATATTTCATGTTGGCCAGTTGTTGATATACAGGGCTAAACCCTAAGTGGTGAACCTGCCTGTGACAGTGTTTTTCACTCATTGTTATTCTGCAGTTATCAGTCTTTTTAGCATCTCAGTATTGTATTCAACCAGATTTGACATTACACATTAGACCTTACGACTCTAAAAATTAGAATGTAAGATCTTTAATTAAAAGATAATAATAATAATAATAATAATAATAATAATAATAATAATAAAAACAACAACAACAACAATAATAATAATATACACTTGTGTTCATTCAGAGCTATATATGAGGTAAAAAAAAAAGGTTTCTCATTAGAAAAAAACAATTTACTCAGATTTGTATTTTCAAATGCAAAAAGATATGACACATTCTGTTTATGGTTTGTCTGCAAAGCTGATCAGATTCAACTAGTTTTTATTGTGTGACCTTTGCTTGGATTGGATAATAAGAACACTGAAATGTCAGATTGGTTTTACAGTTACTGTGCATTGAACAAGAGAGGTTTACCAGCTGGATTGTTTTTTCTCTAGGATATATTTCTTGGCAAAATACCTGTCACATAAAAAAACAGTATATGTAGCTATAGTGCAAAAATACTTGGCTTTAAAGCCCTGCATTGTTTATCTCATCACATACACTAGTTACTATATTGGATACTGAGTTTCTTGCCTATTTCCAAAAATACTACCAACGTGTTTTGGGTTTCAGGCTTTATGTTGTATCCCTCTTCTGTTTCTTACCTTTTTTTCACAATGAGTTTACTTATAAATGTGATAAACAAAGTTTGCCTTGACTTTACTGGCTGGGAGAGAAGGGAAAGTTTGCCATGGCCTAATATATCAGTGGCACAGAGACACAGTCCTTGGAGCTGCTGGCTCACAACCCGTGTCTCTATTATCTTTACAGCCAGGCCAAACCTGGCTGGAGTGTGACTGAGCCAAACTCATCCACAATCTGTCCAAAGCTCACCACGACCCTGCCCATATCTGTCACTCTCTCCTTAATTTTCCTACTTTCCTCGATAAAATGCTGCTGCATCTCATTTACACCACATCTGAGTTTAATAATAGCATTTTTAAGCTAATCAACCTGACAAAATACTGTCTTCAATTAATTTTTAAGGTATTTTCACTGACTTGATCCCGTGTTTCAACTGCCTGTCTGCCTGCAGACCGTTTGCCTTCTAGTACATTCAAATGTGAGTTTAGAGTAACTAAACACTGGTAAAATAATGACAAACTGTCTGGCTGCTTCTGCTCAACATGTGCTCATTATTTCCAAATCCTGCTGTTGGCTGGTTTGGTTTTGCCAATCAATGGAGATTCAAACCAAACCGCCCCACAGCACAGCCAACCCCTGCCAGAGCAAACACGGCTAACAGGAGCCAGGCAGTTCCTGTCAAGCACATAAATGAAATTATTTCCCAGTTTATTGCTCTCATTAAGAGTAAGATTTTGTTTAGGAAATAAATCTTGTAGTTATAGACAGATATTAAATTAATTTGAGTCATTTCTCATGTATGTGTATGTATGTGTGTGTGTATGTGGGTATGTGTGTAAGTGTCTGTTTAACCTAAAAACCGGTGTGTGTGTGTGTGTGTGTGTGTGTGTGTGTGTGTGTGTGTGTGTGTGTGTGTGTGTGAGTTCCAGGACAGTTACAGAG
>JAQMCX010000058.1:4585504-4616924 GCA_029814765.1 Acanthurus leucopareius | reverse complement strand
GTGTGTGTGTGTGTGTGTGTGTGTGTGTGTGTGTGTGTGTGTGTGTGTGTGTGTGTGTGTGTGTGTGTGTTCAAACATGCTGACTCAGCGATGAGAGACTACTTTATGGATCCTGTCTTTGAAAAGCACAACACACCCCCACACTTAAAAGTCTGTTCCTCCCCTACCTGCAATCAGTCTGTGTCCTTCTGACTGTCTTCCTCTTGCAAATTATATCTTCTTTTTTGAAGTGTGGTATGCAGCAAAATTTATATTAGATATAGAAACGAAAATTGTCAAAAAATGTTCTGATATAAATAATGTGTACATGTATTGATAGCATGAGAGACTTGGTTTTTCAACCTGCAACATTAAGTCCTGAAAATCCACCTGGATACTATAATGAGACACCAAGAGGGCTGACCTTTTAACCAAGTCAACATATGGCATACTACACCTGTCTGGCTCACACACATACAACAGGCCGCCAGTATATGTGTGCGCGCTTGTGTGTGATCTTGTTTGTCTGTAATAGAGATTAGATGTCCTTATCTTGAAAATTAACTGTTGATAGTTTTTATTTAAATGTATAAAATTTGGACAGTTTTGGGTTTATGGTTATGAATGAAGTGAAAATGGATTATAATGCTGATTAATGTCTGTGTGTGCTTGTGTATAAGTGAGCAAGTGCAAAAGACACCAATTATGAGGCAATCTGCCAAATGTAGCGTATTGCAAATCTCTGTGTGTGTGTTTGTGTGCGTGTTTGTGGGTGTGTTTGCGTGTGTTTGTGTGTTCAAGGTGTCCCAGAGGTATCAAATATTAGCAGACATGCCAAAATGAACATATTGCAGATTGGGGAGGTGGAGGGGGCCTGAGCGATCACTTGGCAACAATGTGTCTCCATCCCCAACATGGGAACAGATAACAAGGATGTTTAGCTCACAAGAAAAAAAAAGAAAGAAAAAAACACACACACTTCATCTTTTCCTGTCTTTTTGAGTTTTTGACATATTTGATTTTTTTTAATTGCTTTTTTTACATTTCCAGGATTAACATGTCACATTCCCAGTAAAGCACTCTGTGATGAACCTTAATGTTACAGGCACTGATTTACACATAAAACTGTCTCAGATTTCAGTTACTGAGATTTTTTTTGGTTTAGGAAGGATTTTTTTTTTTTAACCTAGTATAAATAAATATATTTATCTTCTATTTTGTTTTTATCCTAGGCCAATCTAAAGTCTGCTATTTTTCGCTTTGGTTTCAGAAAAGACCCTGGAGCTAAAGTGACACATCAGTAAAACCACATGAGCATTCAGTTTAAATATTAAGATGTTTTACATTTTGATTTATTTTTAATAGCAAAGCAGGGACTCTTATACCTTAACACTTAATGTGACACAGACAGATGCATGAATTTTTATTGTTTTTATTCTTTGATAATCTCTTGTGAGAAAAGTAAAAATGTTAAGTATGGCTTTTTTTTAACAGAAGGGCTGCTCAGGGTATATGCTGACAAGTTTTTTAGTTTTTATTTCCAGTCTTATTTCCACACTGGCCCATGGAGCAGGGTCCCTCAGTATGATCTTCAACCTTCGTTGATGACTCCAGTCTGCCTGCAGGTTTTATTGACTATCTTAATCTGTTTTGAGATTGTCTTTCCCTCTTCAGGACTGGCAGAGTCATCCCCAACAGACTGGGTAGCCACATGCTAGCGGCTAATCGGCAGCAGAAAACAATAGTTCAACAAATCTTTACTATATCCTATTTAACCTATTTTTCTTAGTGGCAAAGTCTTTACCAGAGAGCAGCGGTTGTGATATCCTGGCCAATAACTGCAATTCTTTTCTGACTGAACAGTACTTTCAGATTCAGACAAGCAGGAGAAGTAATCTGCAGTCTCTGACAAATGTAGCCCACTGGACAAATTCTAAAAGAGCCAAAAAGCTGAAATTTGGTTGTAACATGTTTAAAGATATTTAGCAATAGCTTTAAAAAAATCCATGATAGAATTTTCCTACACTCTTTTTAGCCACCACAAAAAGTTATTACAAACCAATTTTCTCAGCCAATGGGAAACTTATTAGCCCCTCCCCTACTGTTTCCTCTGACACTTTCTAAACCACCACATTTAATGGATTTGTGCCATTTTTAAAGAACGAAATACTTCACATCAGATGCAACTTCAGGGGAAGCACAGTGGCAAATTGGTTAGCACTGTCTCCTCACAGTCGGTAGGCGCTGTAAGGCGAATTAACCTCTCCATACAGGTTAAATCTCCTGTCAGCACTCTTGACCAAGCCAGTGGCTTAGAGCTGGTCCCTGGGTGCTGTAAAGTGGCTGCCCACTGCTCCTCAGGGATTGGTTGAATGCAGAAAATACATTTCACCACATTGTACTAAGTATGATTGTATGCGACAAGGAATTCTTCATCATCATCATAATTTTCCAACATTCAAAACACCAACTCTCTTGAAATCTTGACACAGTCCAACCACCCTCTACTGTTTGAACTTATCTCTACTATAGAGTCAAATGAAATCATTGTTGCTTTAAGTCAGCATCATCCCCTCTACTGCCTCCCTTAATCCACTTCCAGCATCCTTTTTGAAATCTGTCTTTTATTATTAACAAATGACATCCTATGAATAGTAAATTCTCCTTTTCAGACTTGAATCTTTCCTCATTATATGAAAACTGAAGCTATTAGACCTTCTTTTAGAAAAACACAAAAAAAACAATGTGGACTCAGAAGCACTTAGCAACTGAAGGTCTTTCTCCAATGTCACCTTTCAATATAAAATTATTGAGAAGATTGTCTTTCAGCGACTGAACCAGCTACCTTACAGATAATTTTCATGATAAATTCCAGTCTGGCTTTAACATGTTGCATAGCACAGGATCTGCTTTTTAAAAGTTGTTAAAGGCACAAGGACCAACATTGACCAAAAAAAAAAAGTCCTCACACTCACAGACCAAAGCTCTGACTTCAGTTAATGTATTGGATCTTTGGCATTACAGATAAAGCTACTGTGTAGGTCTTTTTGGCATCAGTCTCCAGTGTTATGAACCCTGGCTGCATAATCAAAGTTTTATGTACATTTGGAGACCCCCATTTTAACAGATATGAGTTAGTGTGTGGGGTTCCACAAGGCTCTATACTGGATCTTCTTCTATTTAATTAATGTGTGCTTCTCCTCTGCAACATTATCAGCAGACATAACACCATTCACTATAATTGTGCTGATGACCCACAACTTCTAATCCCAACTGATGATTCCTAAATGACAGATTACAGCTGTCTGAAGGAAATAAACCACTGGATAGCAGCATATTTCCCTCATCTGGGCAGGGAAAACTGGAAACTGAAATCCTGGACATGGATGCCAAAGAGCAGGGATGGCTGTCCGTGTGTATCTAGAATCCAGATAAGGTCAAAAAAAAAACAAAAAAACAGGTTGAATGTTGTAAAGCATGTGTAATCATGGATGTGAACAGTTTTAGTGATCATATTAACAGCATGACCAAGGTTTGCCCTCTTTCTACTCAGACATTTTCAGAAACAAAGGGTGTCTTTCCAGTCAGAGAAACTCATGTATACATTTGCCAAGAGCAAGCTAGACTGTCAGGATTATGTCTGTATGTGTTTTAGAACCAAAACAATCCATAGATAGCAACCAATCAGTGCTCAGCAGCATGAAAACCAAGTAATGCAAGGAAAAAACACATAACCCCAGTCCAAAACGTCTACTGGCTCCCTGTTGTAGTCTTTAAAAGTGTTTTGTGAGTGTTTTGGTTTATAAGTATTTTTATTTTGCTGTTCTTTCTTCTTTGCTGTGTTTTTATGTAAAGCACATTAACCTATCTTTGTATGAAATGGGGCCATTCAAAGCTGAACTGAATTCATTTCTCAAACTTGTCATGTGAGGCTTCAATAGTGCATGTTGCTTTTCATATCTAAGAGAAACATGCTATTGCAATGTACACATAGTTATGTGATTAGTTGAAGGTGAGAGGTATTTTACCAGATAGCAGGAATACTTTTCCCATGTTTAAAATGAGGCAGAGTGTGGAGTGAAAAAAGAACAGGAATGTGGTATTTTTCTGAATAAATTACACAGGAAAGTGACTCACCCTCAGATAACGTCTTGATGTGGGCTATTGTAAATTTCTCTCTGGAGAAAACACCAGGCTGAACACTGTGCAGCCCTCCACACTTTCACCACACTTCACAATTTATTCAGCTGTTTGAACCTCAGGCAGTTTTTGCATGGTTTTCTCTTCATTTATGGGCTAACAACCTAATTTCTAGGTAATATTTATGAGGTTCACCATCTTATTTTAGCCTGTTTGCATGCTAAACCACAGAATTTGTTTTCTGATTTTACTAAGTGGCAGCCTCCAGAGCTGAAAAATAAAACCACTACAGACATGCCAAATACTGCAGTTCCTTAACTGACCAATTGAGGCTGGCTTCAAAAGGGAGTCAGTCCCCAAAGATTACAATATTAAAATGTTTACAGCACATAAATAAATAAAAATAAAAAAAACAAATAAACATGTTCAACCTGGTAAAAAAGGGTTTCAGCCTCTATAATTTAATTAAATTTAATTAAAACTATATGAAAGGTTAATGTTTACATGCAACATATAGGACGTAGCCATTTTATCACACGAGGGGTCCTAGCTTACACTTGGCACCAGTGGAGTGCAAATGTCATTGCTAGTTTCAGACTGACTCATTTTTACACCCAGTGTAAATAGAAAGTGTACTTGCACAGCTCTGAGTGCTCACAGGTGTGTTGGTATTAATATGGAGTTTGTTCTGGCACACTAATGACACACTGCTACCCTATGGTACTCCATAAACCGAAAGGTGGCTCTGTCCTCTATATAAGGTACAGCTTATGGATTTTTCTCAAAGGAGCGCAAAAGGCAAGAGATTAATAAATGACAAGTGTATGCTGTTAAGGTAAAAAAAAAAAGATGCAATTTTATTTTTGGTTCAACTTTAAGCAAAAAAGATTCATCCTGGTCTCAATTAGTACAGGTGGACTGTCTCTCGTGTTCATTTAACTAGCATTGTAAACTCATAAGTGTTTTTTTTATGTACAAAAGCCCAAGTTTGCCACATAAAAAATGATATTAATAAATAATACATTAAAAAAAAAATTAAAAATGAAAGATAATTATTAATCCTAATGGCTGTGACTATCATGACTGTCACTCTGGCTGCTCTCTGTTGTATCAAGTGATCTCATCAAATGTACCTGTATGTTGTCCCACCAATTAACTTGATCAAAATATGCAATTTATTTTTTTCAGTTTTTCTTAATAAATCTCTTTCTGTCTGTATATTAATCCAGAGTCAAGGCTGAAGCTGCCCACCCAGTGGTTGAGAGGCTGATGAATGTCTAAGTTTGTTAGTAAGTGGCTTATTAGTCCAATTCAGCCTGGAGCTAAGCAGTAATTCAAGGCCAGAGCATGGACTAACCTTATGCTCTGCAAATATAATGTTTACCATTTTCACTATCTTAGTTAAGCGTGTAAGCATGTTAACATTTGCTAATTAGTGGTGGTGGGCAACAAGTCCCTTGACTAACTGCCTGACCTGCATTACAATCAACAAGGCTGTGCTGCTAGAATAAAAAACAAACAGACAAACAAACCAACAAAAAAAACCCAAAACACCCAATCTTAATTATGTTTAGTGTTCAAGATTTTGCAGAAATTTCAAATAATTAATATGCAACATATCTGTCAATTTCTTCAAGGCACCGAGCAGGACTTGCTTTGAGGCTTCAAGTAACAAATAAATTAGTCCTGTGTGCCCGATATAAGAGATACTAGACATGTTTTGTTAGATAATAGATCTAATAAAGCCAAGTACAGGCTCCTACAGGGTGTACGTCTTGTTTTAAGCAGAAAAACCTTAACTCACTGTCTGCTGCAGCAGCCAAGTCTTTAGTGACACTGAACATGTGCAAAATAAAGGTTGAATACATGCTGATTCACTGGATAAAATGATGCCAGGACATTATTTTAGAGTGAATAGGGAGAACTATAACATCCTGTACAACATTAGCTTTATATTACAGGTAATGGTAAAGAAATCAATCAGCCAATTCTAGACAAGGAAATCTCATTTTCAGCCTCAAGCAAGCCCCGATAACCCTGACTGTGCAACTGTGCATGCAGACACACACACACACACACACACACAGAGTTGTAAAAGAGTATTATCTTGGCTGTAGGCTCTCAGATTTTCATGCTGAACATTTAGCTTGCCTATTAATACACTTTAATAGGGGTCAATGCTACTGTGTCGATGAGAAAATACACACATAGATGTGCAAACACTGTTCTCTCAGATTCAATAACTTGCTGGCGCACACACAGACACGCACATGCACGTGCACACACACACATAGACACACACACAGAGTACTGTGGTTAATTCTGCCTTTACTGGAGTCTGAATCAGGTTAAAGAAAGTAATTAACTCATAATAGCCCCCGACCACACTGCCAATTAATGTGTGTGTGTGTGTGTTAGTGTGCTCATGTGCACGAGTTATTGTGCCATCCTTACAGGCTTGGAACATTTATAAAAGAATACATGGAGTGTGCATACACATAAATGCCGCTCATGCATATGGTTGTGTGGGCGTAACCCTCTGATTTGATTCATGTGTGTGTGTGTGTGTGTGTGAGTCTGAGCCTTTCCTGGTGTGTGTACAAATTAATAGATTTTTTTTCTGAGTCTGGGCGTATTGGGAAATTAGAGTTACAAAATTAAGTGTGATTGCCCTTAAGGCCTTTTCCATTATTACTTAACACTGCTGGCAGTATAGACGGCCTGACAGTGGTGTACATGGAGCATTAGGGCTAAATGTGGCTCAAAGAAATGAAAAAAAGATCAAGAAAAACGAGGGAAGAAAGTTAAACGGTCATTCCGTCAGGCACTCTGTCAGCCAGTCAGTCAGCAAAGCTGTCACTCCCTGACAGTGTGGAACAGAGCACATTACAGCAGCAGAGGCAGAGTTTGTTGATCTCAGTGAATCAGATCTCAGCTGCCGTCTGGCTGTTTGCTGCCTGCTGTCAGTCACTTTCCCAAACACAACAGCTTATTTTTCTGTGCACTGCAGTGATGGAAGACGTGGAGACAGGAAAAAGAGGCAGGCTAACACACACTGTCCAGAGTTCATCAATCAAACGGCAGTGTTTTGCATTACTGGCTGAATTTCAAGGCTGTTCGTAGGCTATATGAAGATATAGTCCTGGAAGGAATTTCAAAAAGTTATTGATATACTGGTGGGTGATTTTGAGAGAGAATAAGCTACTACCTGGCATTAAAATCAAAGTGTACTGGCTAAAAAAGTACAAAAAAATACAGAAGTCTAAAAAGTTTGAAGTTATATTAACTCTTAAATAGTCTTTTCTGACATGTTTTGTCCTCTTTGATTAGTCAGAATCACAGCATCTAGAAAAGTATTAAAAGGTATTAATCAACTGTCACCTTCCTGAAATTTTCAGGTTAATAACAGTTCTTGTTTTGCATTGTGATTAGATCTCACTATGCAAATTAGTGATGTGAAAGAGCAACAGAGTAAGGTGACTTTCAATTTGCTTGGTGAATTTTCTTCAAATATGAACAAGACTTTCTGTCCTACCTAGATACAATACTCATATATAAAAATGGTGTGATCATGCCAGGTATGAGAAGGGGACATGAATCTGACTTGTCCTGATCTTTTGTTTCAACTCCTAGTTGTGTCTGCAGATATCTGGCACTATTTAACCGAAACCACATACTGTACATAACAATCAATACTCTGAGAAGAGTGTGACCCAAGGAAGCCTGCCTGTGACTGACTGACACACAGACTGACTGAAAGGCTAATTGGCCAAAAGATGGGATATACTAGTAGAATAATGGAGAGTAAAATAATAACTGCATAATAAAATATAAATACTTTGTACAACGTGTTCGTAGTTTTTGATCATGATACAAGAAGTGCAGGATCACAAACAAGTTGCAAGTCTCAGTCTGGGAATTTCTAGATTATACCAAAACAATCCAACTCATTTTACAGACTGATGTCAACAAAGCCCCAGTAAAAAGACCAGAGCTAAAAAAGTGTCAGTAAGCCTTTTAATACAAACCTATGTTGTTAATAATAGTTGGATTAAATATTACGGTTGTGGCTCAGGTAGTAAAGTGGGTGATCCACTTTACTAGAGAGGTGAGTGGTTCAATCCAAAGCCCCTCCAGTCTGCATGTAGAAGTGTGTGAACCTCTGGCTGTTCTTTCATTGTGTCAATGATTGTCCCCCCTGATGAACAGGTGGCTGTTTACATGGTGACCTCTGCCAACAATGTATAACTTTGTGTGAAAACTGTTTTAAAACCATTTGAGTGGTCACTAAGACCAGAAAAAAACCCCAATTTAAAACAGTTCAATTAAATTTAAACAAGAGTAAATGTTGCATTTGATGGGGACTGTTTCCAGCTGAGGATGAATACACATTTGGTGCTTTAGAGAGTATTTTATAGTCGCAGAATAAACTTCAGCCAGCATGATCATCATAACTGCGCCACATGTCACCAGTGCAACAGCATGGCTCACTAACATGTTTTAACAGCATTTGGAGGGAAATGAGCTCAGTGGAAGAAAGGGCTGCACCACATGTCTATGTTTTAAAATTCAACACAACCTCCCCCCCAAAAAAGGCAAATGTCTTGCTTTGTGTAACTGGCATGTGTAAGCCAGCGAGCAACGGCAGGCACCAGGGGAAAAAAGGACAGGAAACACATCAGGCTGTGAATACATAGAGAATTCTGGCTGGTAAGATGCATTCACTACTGGATTCAGTCTTTGATTGGTTTTGATTGGCAAGAGAAACATAGACTATTCCCAGATTGATCCGCCATACTCTTACTGTATGATTATATCTGCAGAAATCTGTGTAAAAAGTGATTTAACCTGTTAACATTCAAGCTATTGACTAAGCAAACTAAGTGTTTACATTTTTGTCTTTTTTTTGGACATTCTTTTCATTTTTCAATTTTGTTTAATCATCCACTAATGAATTCACTAATGCATATATTGGTTTTTGGCCCTGTAGTTAAGAAGAAGCTTTTTCATTTAGTTATTTCAAATAGGCCCAAATGGTGGATGTTGAAGGGTAAATTGACCGTTACAGAGTCAGTAAACTGATCAATCTGTACTCACACAAAAAATCAGTCAGTCAGGTTAACTGGCAATGCTTTTAACTAAGCAGAGTCTTAAAAAACACACCAGCGTGAACAGAGGCAGGAGGCAAAAGAAGCAGAAATAGGTCTCAGTGTTTGCTTTTTTTCTGTCCTGGAGTTCATGAATCATGAAGAGAAAGTAAAAAAGAAATAAAGCAATAAAACGAATGAAACACAGAGACATCAATGTGCAGTAGTATGTAATGTCATAAGAGCATCATGAAATCATACCTACATGCTCTGAAGACAGATGGTCATAGATTTTACACTCTGAGCATCACACTGCTGAAGAGCAGCGACTAAGTAGAAAACAGCCTTTAAATGACACAGACAGAGCTGTGGCCTGCAGGGGGCATGTAACTGCAGACAACTCCAGGCATCTTTTTTTTCTTCTCTTATTAAGTTGCAGCCACCCAAGGCGACACACACACACACACACACACACACACACACACACGCACACACAGAGGGAAAAACACACGCTTATTTAGTTATGCCACCCAGGGCGAGACTTCTGTATGACATCTGTCCAACATTTATCTGCCCTGACGCAGCCTCTCAGCAAGAGGTGGATGAGATGGAGGAGGAGGAGGAGGAGGAGGAGAGAGAGAGGCAATGAGGATGAGGAAGAGATAACAAGGGTAAGATGGCTGATAAAAGGGTGATAGGAATGAGGAGGATGGATGAGGAGGTAGAGAGTGGAATGGGAGGATGATGATGATGTAAAGGAAAAGAAAACAGGACAAGCAAAGAAGAGGACTGAAGTTGTAGAGGAACAGAGATGTGTGAGGTGGACAAAGGCAGAGAGAGGGAGACAACAGAGAAAGAGAAATGAAAGCAGTCGAGGGTTTTGGTCAAGAAACAACCTCTTGCTGCCAGTTTGGATAAAGTTTTTCTCTTAAAAACCCCACATAATGAATTTTCCCGCTCTGTTAGTTTGGACAGAAGCTTTTTATTGTTATTCCTGGACAAATTGCCCAGATTTTGTTCCAAGAGACTAACTCTTTTGAGCTTTTCATTTCAGTTTTACTTCATTTATCTCATTATTTTCATAGTTTTTTAAAAGGGAGTTTTTAGTAATTCTACTTGAAGGATTAAGGAGGAAGCAATGAAAACTTCTGACGTGATGTGCAGAAATAATTAGAGTTTTCATGTCAGCGGTGCGGGCAGAGGCCCAGTCTGAACACTAAATCTCTCACTGAATAACTCTGTTTTTGCACAGCTTGTTTGGACAGAGGGATCGTAGGACTGTTGGTAAACTGCCTGAAAAAGAAGGACAGCTGTACCCCAAATGGGGATGAGTTTTTCTGACTGCAGGATTAATAGTATGTCTGTCTGTGTCTTTGTTCGTCATCACACTTTTTTTTAGCTGCTTATCCTCTAAAGCTTTCTGTTTTTTGTCTGTATCAAAGGTACCCAAACGTTCTCAGCCCAAGACCCAAAGGAAACATTTGGTGTCTCAAAGTAACCAGAATATGTCATTAATCACTGTTAATGTCTGCATTCATAAAATGCTGCCAAAGAACACACAGAAAAACATATCACATAAATAATGAGGTTTATAATGAACTTGCATTTTAAACATGCACATGAAAGTGAGAAAATAGCAGCAGTAAGAAAAATACACTCCCTGTCAGCTTGAGTCGGGAGTGCGGTCAAGTGCATAAAGCACATCACAGCAATAATCAAAGTGCTGAGTGTAATGTTTAGTTTTTCACCACCTCATAAAATATGCACATTGGACTTTGTATGTATGTACTGTGCTGTCAAAACCCTGTCTCAAATAAATCATTTCTTGGCACAGGAAAAATTCTCTTGACTTGCCCTGATGCTCAGAATGTCTTGTTTGGAAATGTTTGTCCAATTTGTTCATTTTAAGCCCTCATGACTGAGAACCTTACCATGTAAAAAACACGTCTCACAGCCCGGCCTCCTCCCCACCTCGTCAAATAATGATGCCTTGTCATGCCCCTCGCCTGCTCGCTCAGACGCAGAAGGTGACCTTTAGCATTGGTATGCAATTCATTGAGTTTTCTACAAACTCGCATGTAGATGCCTCCGCGTTATGAGATTCTTTTAGCAACTCCTCCATCCTATGTAGAGGAAGGAACAAAAGCCACCAAAAAAGGAAAAAGGAAAAAGAAAAAAAGAGCAAAATTGTGCCATTTATTCTGCCTGTTGGAAACCAAGTAAAAATGGATGTGCGCCAACAGAAAGTTAGGGGAAGCCTTTTCTATGATTTCTGTGATTGGTTGGTCAGTCAGTTCTGGACCAAAAGCCTGTGTGAGGACAAATGAGCAGCTGGTCAGCACTTCTACACCCAGTGATGTGGCAACAAGACTTCGGTGTGTGAAGAGAGGAGGCTTCACTACTGACCGGCCTTCGTGGAATTACACAGAGTCCTAAAAACACAACAAAAGACAACACTGCAAAAGACACTTCTGTGGAAGAGGGATTGAAGTGTCTTTTTTAAAAAACATCTTCTTGTGCCTCTCTGTCTAAAGCCATGTAAACTGCTGCTTGAGCCTGTGTTTGAGTTCCACTGAGCAGCTGAGCTCACTGAGTGTGTATCTGTGTGTGCTGAAAGACTCACTAAAACGCCTAATGTGGCCGGAAACACTTAATAAAACCAATATGACTTTCCTCATCTGAATGTAACCTTTGAAGACTGTTTTCTCATTCAGAACGAATAGTAAAACCAAGCCAGAGGCTCCACTAGCTCTTTACACTGACACTTATTAATGCAATATATTACTACTCTGAATTTAGCACACTCTTAAATACACATGACACTCTATATTCACACACAGTGGAAAAGGCCAGTTTCTAAAATGTCAGATGTCACACAGTGTGTGTGTTTGCATTAGTAAGTATGTGTGCGTAAGTACATTTAAACTATTCTCTCATGTCTTTCATTTGAATATTTTAATGTGCTTGTTTTATAAATGTGTCCACTTGGTATAATTAAGCAATAAATCTCTGTGTTTTGTCTATTACATATGTGGCAATGTGGTATTTATTAAACTGCACTGCTTGTCTGCACAGTCATGGTATCAATGATGTATGCAGAAGGAAAATGTGTGTGTGTGTATGTTGAACTATAAGAAGCGTTACATTTTATTATCAGTCTGTGTATGAGCACTACATCAAACAGAATAACTGATGCGGTGGCTCATTAAAATCAGATTTTTATATACTGCAGGATTCTACTGACAACACAGAATATGAGCGAGTTTGTGACCACATTCATTTTATATCTGTGGGTTGTGAATAAACTGCAGCGGAGATCAAACTGCAATTGGCCAGTGGACTTAATTTACACTTTAATTTCAGAATGACACAAATGTTTCATGTAACTGACCACAAAAGAACGTTGTTTCATTACCTCGTTTATAGATTAAGCAAAAGTAAGGAGACACCTCCATGTTTTGTGTAGCAGCAGTGAGAGAAAACAAAAGATTTTTTTTTTTTATCCTGTTGCTTTGAATTGAATGTTTTTACTGCTTTAGCCTGAATAAATGCCTTTGGTAAGTTGCCATGTAATACTGTAAATGGGCTATTTTTGCAGCCAGCTCCTCATTATTGGTAATAAATGATCAGCTAATTATGACCCTGCTCACACTTTTAGTCATTTTTGTCTTCACTGGAAACATGAGTATATCCAGTGCAGGGCAACAATTTCTATGGATGATTTTTTATTTTATTTTATTTTTATTTTTATTTTTTTTATATAATGATAGCTCTAAGTTGCCATTGATGAGTTTAGGACATTTTAATTGCTGACAGGAAGATCATGCCATTTCAAAAATAAAAACTGCTTCCTGATTTTAAATGGCTGTGGCTCATGTTCGCTTTGGTTTTATCAGGTTTGTTAAGTGTTAAGTTGACAATATGGAAAAAGGTCTTGGTTAAGGTTGGCTCACTTTTGTCATCATGGTAAATATTTGGGTATGGTCATGGAGCAAACACAGCAATGGTCACCATGTTGAGTGTTGATTGGAAACAGGAAGTGATCACCAGTCCTAAATTTTGTTGGCCTGTCTTTCCATTCTGACCTCCTTCCCAAGCAGACTTTACTGCCATTCAACATCATCTGACCTCCTTCTTTGCTCCAAATGAACTAGAATCATTACATTGACAACCAAACAATGTCACTTGAACATAAATATGTGGTTTTGGTCACTTGATGAAACTTCCAACTCCTAAAATGCTCTTTTTTTTTTCCAAATAAAAGAGAAATTGAAATAAAATATATAAGTAAGGTATTTTCTGTCTCAGGGAGTCATTCTCATTATATATCTGGTGACCACAGAGATTTTAAGCGTTATAGTAACAGAAACAGACTGACAGACAGGCTGCATGTATGTCTTAGTGAGATGTGAGTTGTTATGTCGCTGATGTTGACAGTTGTATTGATAGAAACTGAGATGACAACTATAAAAAAAGACCAATATGTATCTGGTGTAGACATTTAAAAAAAAAAAAAAATGGAGCTTAGTGGAATAGTAATCTGTCACTGGTCACGAGGTAACTGGGTTAAATTGCCCTTTAAGTATATATAAATGGTTCTATTATTCTTATTGAGCTGGAGCCCTTCTGGAGGCAAACAGGGACATGCCACATTTCTAAATATGGACTCTTAACATTTTCACCCCGGCTGAAATAATGAGATTACTCAGACTGTCCATTAGGAGGATGGATTTAGTCCTAAGTTGGCTCACATTTATTTTGGCTTCCTTTCACTTGTGTTCTGTAGTTTTTACAGAAACTATCCATTTGCATTTATAAAAAAATATATAATAATGAGACTGGTAAAGTTGTGTTTTGGTCTGCCTTTCAGAATATGCTCCAGAGATGCAGAGAGGCTCCAGTCTTCAGCTCCTATCAGATGCTTTTACCAGTCAAATTAGGAAAACATGAATTTATTCACATTTAATTTAGTGTTACTATTTCTCAAGGGTTAGAGTGCTGTGTGAGCAAATGCATTAACTGTCCTCAGACCAGTACCACTTTGAACTACAGGTTATAACTTGAGAATGCTGGTTTAAAGCCCATGAGCAAGGCAAAGAACTGTCTTCTGCTCCAGTGGAACCTCCGCTGAAAAGTCCACAAAACCAACATGTGTTTTTAGTTTAGAAAATGCTCGCCAGGCTTATAATTGAATAAGATTTAATGCCAGAAATGAAAATAAATAAACAAACAAATGTGAGAGGAAAAAAACAAAAACATAGATGACTGAGAACAGCTGAATACAGGACATGCATGGCACAGCTGCAGCCAGTTCAACACGCCGCTCTCTGATTTCTGCTGGACAACGAGTGAAAATGTCAGCGGCCGTGTCAGGTAAACAGCTGCCTCAGCCTCCGCTGCCTCCGCTGCGTTTGCTGTGTTTGTTATGATGCTCGTCAAAAAGCAAACATATTGATGTTGATTGTGCTGACAGTTTATTGAATAGATGTCAGAATTTCTCGCTGTCTGTGTCTGGGATAATGATGGAAAACAACATGTGGATGAGTGCAGGTGGAAGAACAACTACACACACACGCACACACATAAACACACACTTTAACAGACACCACTCTCTCTTTTAGTCTGCTCCTCTTTATCTTTTTCTTTTGTTGCCTTTCACTCATATTGCTCTTTCTCTGCCTCTTGAATTTGAGCAGCATTGATCAATACATGCTGAGAAGTAACAAAGGCAATATGTAACACATACACACACATTTAAAATCATTCTGTTTCATGTCATGAAGTGGGTACTGACACAAGCATAAGATGCACTCCAACAAAAGTACTTGTTACAGTACAAATGAGTACAGCAGTCTATTTTACACTGATATGTTCTAAAGTACACATTTTTTAAAGCAGGGATCAAAACCAATTCATACATTATGTTTGTGAAAGTGATTTTTTTCAGCATTGAGCTTTTTTTTTTACCACTGTGAGTTTGTTCAGGGAGCATTTACTTTTTGATTCCTGGGAAAATACAGCAGAGGGAACAGAAGAGGAAGGAGCCACATTGTGTCTTAGGGATCAAAGTATCCTTCCAGGGCTTATGACCGGCAGCTTGTGTGTGTTATCTCCTACAGTATGTACTTCAGACACCGACTGTCAAAGTCATTTTGAAGGGATTTGCAGCAATAAGGCAAGTTTCAGTTACACTAAAGCAATACAGCTCAACAAGTAGTTAATGCTGAATGTGCTTTTGGACAGATTGGGAGATGAAAAGAATGGCGGAAGGTAAAGGACTTATTAAAGTAAATATGAATTTTAAATTACAGTGCCATAGATGTTTATTTTGATAAAATAAATTGAAGAGGCAGTTCAGGTTTCAGGCATGTTAATGTCTTACTTATTTATGGAAATAATGTATCTTTTAGTGTGTGTAGAAAATATAAAATATGAAACCTGAATGAAAAAAACGGAATACAACTGAATGATAATTAAAAAAAATAATTTCACAGATAAAGAAATACTCCTTTTATAAATGGCACTATGCTCTTGTTAAAATAGGATGGCGTTTATATGGATTATGGCGACCCATAAAATCATGCACAAGTACGCACTCATAACCCACACAGCTTTTTTTCAGTTATTCTCACTGATATGCCCCTCTGTTGGGTTAAGTTGAGTCAGGCCAAGATACAATTACAAATACATGATTTGAGGAAACTTTATACATTATTATGATAAAGATATCCTCAATTACTGGGTAATATGAAACTAACAAAGAAATATTTTTTACTGACACCTCTATTTAGAATATGGTGTGTAAAATTGTCTTGTGTGAGCAAAAACCATTTTGTATGTACCTCTACTCATATTCAGGGATCATCAGGCAATAAATGAAGCCCCTGCGTGGGTGAAAAATGGGTGTGTAAGGCCTTCAACCTCCTCAGCTACAGTAATTGGGTCACAGAGCACATGTGAAGAGACACGTGTGGCTGGATTAAGCATTGAGACAGTAATTCCTATGCAGCGTCTTGTAGAAGTGTGTATGAAGACATTACCAGCCACTCAGTGTCTCATTTTCATCCTTTTTCCTGTGGAAATCACTGAGTCTTAGTACTTCAGCCGTGATTATTCATACTAAGAATGAATTTATTGAATATTATTTAAATCTGTTTAAAATCCTGTTGCCATAGAGGTCCAATGAGTTCTTCATGTGATTCCTAAAAAAAAAATAACCTAAAAAGAAATTCAATATGCTTGAGTTGTAATTTAAATACCTCAGAGCTCTATTGAATTCTGTCCTATTCTGTTCTGCATCCCCTTTTTTCAGTCACCTGTTCATTTCTCTGTCTCAAATTTCTCACTCTCTCTGTCTAGGCTATAGGAAAAGATGGAGGGATGAGGACAAGGGAGAAAATATGAATGAAAGTAGTGTGTGCAGGGAAAGAGAGGAGGAGAATGAGAGAGAAGGGTGGTAGACACTGTCTGCGTGTCTCTATCTTAGTGTCTCTATGGACGAGGAACCTCAGCCTGGTAAAAAAAAAAAAATAGCACCAACCTCCTTTTAACAATGTGCTATGAGTCATGCAACAGGCCTGTTAAATAACAAGCAGAGCCACATAGAAAATACAGAGGCAGGGGCAGCAGTCTTACTGAGCAACATGGTCTGAGTCATGCATCGGCCAACCAAGTAACACTGGATGTGAAAGTAGCGTGATTATACACAATCAACAGCTGACTGATTCCCATTCAACACCGTTTGTTTTATTCTGCCACTAATATTAGACACAGTTGGTCGACGGCATCATAAATGAGTCAGCATGTTTGATGCACAGTGGCTCACTTTGCCTTATTTGGTTAAAAGTGTCACAGTTTTCCTCAAATCCTTTCAACTACGTCCAGTGTTGCTTAAAGGAGAAATCACAATGCTCTCAAACTATGCTTCTCCAACTTTGGTGTCCTAGAAATAACGTTTTATATGACTGATTTGCATACATAATTACATTGGTGTGACAAAGTAATTACTGCCTGGATTATGTTCAGTGACAATGTCTTGTTGAGTGATTGAAACACTACATTTACGTGCTGTGATAGTTAGAGGAAGCTGGTAGGGTGGATAGCGAGAGAGCAGAGTGCAAAACAGGAATCCAGAGTTTATAACAAAAGCACCTCTGTTTACTTTTGGTTTGGAAAAGGTTGTAATTTTTGGTTAAATGTAACAGACCATGATCTATTCTGATCTTGTAACCTCAAAAGTGTGTTGCCAGGGCCCACATGACAAAGAAAAAGTTAAATAATTTTGAATGTTCAAAAACTGAATAATAAATGCAGCAGGAAATGCTATGATTCAGTTTCCTGCCTGGCTTGTCTTTTAAAAATTGTATGGAGAGAAAGCAAGGTGACCACATTGCCAAGTTTTTAGTTGCTGGTCATTACTGGTCACAACTTTATTGACACAACATTTGTTGGAAAACTCGATACTATTGGCTAATAAGCTGCCACAGGCTAACATTAATGTTAACCAACTGGCTAACTTCTTTGAGAAGTTTTATAAATTACATTAGCATTAGCATTTGAGAATACAGACTGAATTAGCAAGAAAGAGTCTATTAGCATTCAAATTCACCCTCTGTTTCAACAAAATAGTTGAAGAGCACTGATGTTTGTGCTGTATACATGTTTCCCACAGGACATTTTTAATGATACACACCTTCACATAGCAAGATTGTTTCACTAAGCGTTCACTTTTTGCCAGGAAGGAGTTTGCCTACTGCCTGTAGGACCCGATTTGAGAGGATCTGTGTTACCATGGAGGCATCCTCAACTTCGAGGAACAACCAGTGCTGTTTACACAGGCAGGGTCATGAAAACAGCACATAAGCAAAGCACCAAGAGCTTCAGTCCTCTATATGCTCAGTAGGTGTTCAGGTGTTGAGTATCATACACCTGCGATTTGTCAAATAACTTCCACTGAGGACAAGCATGCAGCTTTTATGTCCAACTTGCACCATGAAGTTTTGCTTTGAACATGCCAGAGAAAGATAAAAAACTAATACAATTCTATTTATTGGGTCCATGAGGGATGCTGAATGAAGCAAGTTGTGCGTGAAGGCAAATGTCCTCAACTGAATACAAACACATGTTGTTTCTTCTCTCAGTTTATTCAAACTTTTATTCCATCTGAAAAACACATCTTATACAAACCACCGCAAAAGAATCTACTGCGACAACACCAACACTCCCAGATGACTGTTCTCACTATTTGGGCCTTTTTGGTCTAAAAATAAATGAATAAAAAAAAAAATACAATATTCTTGAAGCCTTGTCAGTAAAATGTTTTCTTGCTATCCATGTGTATGGGGGAGTTATCTGACTCATACATCCCTAAAATGAAGTAGCTAGGGAAGCGTTTTGAGCCTAACTGGAGCATTCAGTTCTCTTAATGCATCAATATAAAAACAGGACTGTGACAATACAAAAACAGACAAAGGTTAATACAAATCAGCCTTTTTTAATGAAACCTAATGAGTCAAAAATATCTCGATAAAACTAACTTGCAAAAAATGGTATGACTATTCTCCGTTTTTTCCATCTTTTAATGCATTTAGAATGAACTTTAAGCTGTTTGACATTAAGTGTGACTAAAACGAAAAGGATTTCTACATCACGGTCGCTCTGTTCTGTCAGTTGTAAAGAAAGACCAGAGAGGTGGATAGAGAGAGACCGAATGAGAAAAAGAATGAGACAAAGGTAGCGAGAAGTATTTGTAATTGTCTATAATTAATTGGCGGCTCATTAATCACATTCTCATCTAACCTAATGTCTCACTCCGTGGTCCCAGACAATGGGTAAAGGGGGTGGTGGAGGGTGGTGCACTGTGTGTGTGAGTGTGTGCGTGTCACGAGCAAACAGGGTGTTTGTGTAGCAGCTGTTAATGAAATGGGTGGTTATCAAGGCAAATAGGCTTCATTAAGTCCAGCCTAATGACCTGTGTCACATTTCATATCCTCAC
Source organism: Acanthurus leucopareius (assembly GCA_029814765.1). Lineage (NCBI taxonomy): Eukaryota > Metazoa > Chordata > Actinopteri > Acanthuriformes > Acanthuridae > Acanthurus > Acanthurus leucopareius. Next base: position 4,597,724 of record JAQMCX010000058.1, on the reverse strand, counting down.
CGCTGGCTCCCTTCTCTGTCTCTGTCTCTCAGCCTGCGGTTCCTTTTTTCTTTCACATACCTCTGAGCACTTAAAGAAAACTCACACTGAAATGAGATTTTTTTTTTTACCGCAGCTCTTTTTCTAAAACTCGAGGACATTTTTCAAATCATGTTCTCATGTCAGTGGGCTAATGCTTCTTTCACACTGCGCTGATTTGTCAGTCTTTTAGTGCTATTTACGAGGAGAACAGGTGAGAACTTCCCATAGCCTCCATTAGATGTGTCAACATATCTAAGTATTTGTGTGAAGTGTGTCAACACAAGCACCGAATGCTGGAGGTAAATCCTGCTGTTGGCTGTCAAAGAAATTAATAAGAATTCAAGTCTAAGAAGACAAAAAGTTCTCTCAAGGCTGCAATGGGCCCAACACACCGCATTACTGAAGTGTTACAAGGAAAAAAAAATGTACAGAGATTTTTAGCTATTCTTAGAGCCTTACCACTAGAGGGGCTATAACAGGAAATGGTGCATGACAGGAAAGGCCATGTGGTCACTGATATCAAAGAGATTTGCTCCCAGAGTGTATAAGAAACATTTTAATATTATAAAAATTATTGCATGCTGTGTGCAGCTTATTAGTATCCATGAGCCTCTGGGAAACATTTTTATACTGAATAAATTTTATTACTTTCGGTCCACTAATAGTTGATATTTTTCATATATAAGTATAGAATTAGTTTAAATTGCCATAGAATTAGTGAATCTCACTTGAGACCGAAGTAGACTGACTGATGAGTAGATACGATGACCAAACCTGCTGAGTCTAGTTTGGAAGCTTTCATAATAATCCAGCCCATACTGAGCTGGAGGAGGTTCCAGTCCACTGTGACCCTGCACAGGTTAAGCAGAGGTTAAGTGAGAGAGAGGCAGGATTTTGAGGTACTTTAAAGCAGTTATCATTAGTATTTTTATTGAACAAAGAATCCAGTTATGTATTTATGAAAGAGTTCACTCACAGATAATTATCATCTGACTCTGCATGCCTCCTCACTCAGTGAAGCATTTATTTGGCGTTTAGCTCATTTTTCTGGTTTTACAGATCCCATCCATTTTTGCTTTTTAAGGTCACTCTCATGGTTACCTTCAGCAGAGTTTTCAGAGGCAGAAAACAAACTGTAAAAGCACACATGATGAGTTCAGCACCAAACATCAGACGGATGGCATGAACTAATAGCTGATGAACATAATTTAGCATTTAGCAACAAACTTGCAATAAAGCTAAATTGAGAGTTTTGGAGTTACATTCAACCAAACCAAAGAAACATGACTATGTGCCTGGTGTGGAAGTATTTGTTTGCTAAATCAACTTCTATAAAATGGCTGGTTAGAGCAATGCTCTTAAAATATTGAACCAGCATTGATTAATCCAGCTACACATGTGTTCACACTATTTTTGGTTGGACCACATTAGCATGATCAGCGATATAGATGCAGTTAATCTTGACTAAGTTACTGAGTGACAGAGTTCAGTTACTGGCTGGATAGCCATCGGTAGTGTTTTCAGATTTATTGGGGGGGTTATTGGGGGGGGGGGGGGGGGGTACAAGGGTACAACCCAGCAAACTTGCAGTGATTATTCACTCAGACACTTTGCTATTGTTGTAATTAGTCCAATGAGACAAGGACAAGAAAGGAGACATCAGCTGCTGTCTCTGCCTTCATATTCTCAAAAACTAATTTGTTCTACAAGAGAGTATTGAGCAGTTTAATGTTTTGAGGGTCAAGTTTGCACTTCTCACAACCCCTTTTTATAAATGGAGTTGCTCCTCAGCCAGTTTTGATGAGCGCTGGTTTTGAGACTACAAATACCATGCCAGTGTTAGGAGCTTTAAAGCAATGAGGTCAGCCCTTTGTTACAGAGCAAAGCAAACATCTGTAACAGTCCAGCACAGAGCAGAGAAGGAAACAGCTCTGCTTAAAGGGGCATGGCAGAGAGGAAAGGGCAAGAGAGTTGACGAATAATAATAATAGTTTAAATTACAATTAATATATGGGGTCTTTTAAACTAAACATTTGGAGATTTGAACCAAAATGCTGCTATTACAGCTGCATTTAAAACTTTTCTCCACTCAAACATTGCTTAACCATGTTATGACCTCCTTCTTCAGAACACTTGAACCATTATTACTGAATCTCATATACAAGGTTTTCACCTACACACACTCATCCTTCAACAGATCAATTTTTTTTTGCAAAGCATTTCTATATTCAAGTAGGATACTTGTGGATGAATCTTTTTCAGTCATTTGAAGCATCGCAGGTAAAGCAAATGATGATGTCTGCAGCTACAAACACAGGAAACAAAAACATTCAGAACAGAGACCAAAGTGAGGTAAAGCTCAGGTGAAATCTGTCAGTGAGTCACACAGGGAGGAAAGAGGCCGATGGATTGTTAGGAAAGGAATGACATTAAAATTCAAAGCGAGGGCAGAGAAGAGCAGAGTCCCTGTAGGTCAGACTGTCTGGCCAAATCAGGCCTGATGCACACAATCACACACACAAAGACATACAGTAAGACACAATAAGAAATGCAACCCTCACACACACTCAAGAAAGGGCCAGAGTACACATGATGAATTTGTCTGGCTGAAGTGGAAATAACCGTCTCAGAAGGCTTCCACTGTCCCCTCTCCCTTGTTACACAGATACAAATTACCCTCAGTCACATTATGTACCACAGAGAAGATATTCAGGTCGCTAAAAGGTTACACTGACATGCTTTATAATACAGTTTGTTTCAGTTTTGTTGCTCCATTTCTTCTCTTCTCTTATCTCTCCTCTGTTTATCTGACTTCCTCAGTTGCTTTTTTTCCCTCCAACTGCCTAGCAGTTTTCCGTCTTTAACTTTGCCATCAGACTTGTTCTTTTCTCCTCTACCTCTGTGTTGTTTTTGCACAAAGTGCAAGCAACACGCCAATGTCAGAAACTGAGTCCCCAACTTTTGTTTTGAGCACTTAACCTTTAATTGCTTTAACGTAGCAGTTCATTGACTAACTGTAGAAAACTGTGATGAAGTAAATTGATGTTTAAAATGAACAAGCGTGATCAGCAAACCTTCTGAAGAGGAATTAAAGGAAAGGAAACACTTCAATAACCAGATAATTGAATTATTATCTGCTCAGTAACTTCTAATTATTGTGATAAAATTAAATGAGTCTGTATGAGGAGATGGTATTAAAAGGTGGTGGAGTTTGAAACGAGTGTGGATGTGTATCTGTGTGTGTGTGTGTGTGTGTGTGTGTTTCAGAAGAAAAAAACTCCAAATCATGAGACATGACTTGAAAATGCATGCACACACACACACACACACACACACACACACACATGAACCATGCATTTTGTTTGTGGCCATAAATCTTGATGTCTTTGGAGTTTAGTGTGTATCAGCACACACACATACCACACACGAGTGTGCACTTACACAATCCATTATTGTAAATACACCAAGTTGAGATAAAGTGAGAAAGTTTCCATACAAATGTCCAACAAATGAAAAGAAGATTTAGAAGATATCTAACAAGTTTTCTAATGAACTACTGAAATGTGAGTTAAGGGCACCAAGATAATCGGTCAGTGTAATAAACCACTGCAGGACAAAAAGGGACTAAAAGATGATGAGATAAAAAAGAGTTCAAGTCAAACCTCAAACAATCAAACCTGGAAAAGTAATAAAAAATATCCAGGATATAATATTTCTGTTTATTTTGGGTATTAAATCGAGGAAGGAGCACAAACTTAGCTGAAAATGCACTCCACGTGATTCCTGTATGCCATTATTTATCTGCCACATCTGTTTCCATTGCACTGTACTACATTTTGTTCTTATTGACACTCCTCAGCCAAGTTTGAAAGTTTTTTTTTTGCAATGCCTAACATGTTTTTTTTTAGAATTTTTTAGAAGCATTTCCTCTCTCTCCTTCTTTGATGGCCAAACTGAAAATTTGCAAAAAAAACATGTGGATTTAAAGATGGATAAACATGGCCACAAAACAAATCACTTGACCTGGCAACACCCAACATCTTAAGTGGTTTAGAGATGAGATGGTGAGACGCATTCACATTAACACAAAGAAAATGAAGGACAACATATTGTTTTCCAAAGTGAGAAAACGGCTTGTTAAAGGTGTGAGAAGGCCCAAGGGAGAGCTTTGAGGAAAAAGGACAGAAAAGAGGAGAGAGGAAAGTTGTGATGAGGACAGAGAGGAAGCCAGTCAGGAGGAGGTATAACAAGAAGTGCATAAAAGGTGAGATAGAAGAAGGAAAAAGATATACAAGACTTAAGAGAAAGTCTTGAAAGAAGAAAAGAAAGAAAAGGAGGAAATAATAAGAAAGACGGGACAGAAAAAAGGGACGCTGAATAGACGTTAATGGGAACATGGGAAAGAGCAGGTAAAATTGATGAAACAAAATAATAGAGAAGTGTAGAGAGTTTAATGGTCAGTTTAATCTTAGTGAGGAGCACCTTAGTACATGTCAAGAACTGATTAAACCTGCTGTACTGTCATAGTAATAAGGCTTGAATGAAATATGAAGAAAAATAAAGATTTTAATCTCCCTCTGCTCCCTTTTTATGACGGCCTCTCTCTGGGTTGTGGATAATAGATCACTGTTTGGAAGACTAATTGATTAACTAATAGGTTCATTTGATTTATGATCACATAAATTAGGATAGAATATAGTTGTAATAAGAGACATATTTAAGGTAGCCCTGGTAGACCTCCTGTACCTTGGAGTATAACAGGCAGACAGTACACAAACACTAACTAATGAGTATCCGTGTTATTTTAAGGGTTGGGACAGAGCGTTCCATGTCTGTGGGAAAAAAAAGTCCTCAGAGGAGGTGGAAGATTGCCTTTTTCACAGCAGGCTCTCTGACTTGTCAGAGCAGGAAGAGCCCAGCTAGTACTAACAACATGAATTATCACTGGTCCTGTTCTGTTTAGGTGATCTATGACAGTGATGAAGTCCTGGAGAAGGAACAGGGTTACCTGAATGCAAAACAGCTGTAATGAATGTTTTTAGTTATACCTGTGTTGCTGCTGCTGCTGCTGTTACATGAAAATTTGTCTGCAGTGGAAGGAAACCTGCTGCTCTTTCACTGAGTGAGGTCAGTTCAGATGGACAGTGGTTTGATAAAAGCTTTTAACCTTTCACTTTTGCCTCCAAAGTCATCTGTACGGAGAGAGATCAGTCATCATGTACAGTCCAGCAGACGCAACAGTCAGAGACAGTGTTGGCCAATCAGCTTTTCAGATTTTTCATTCCTGTATGAACTGAACATAAACTTGTCTGAGCTCTCCTCACCCTCCTCCTGAAGCTGTCATAAGTCTGTGACATAAGTTCATGGTGTGGTTTGGGTTATGACTCATGAGTTTCTGAAGGCGGATGCTGACTTGTCCTTAAGTTTGAACATACTGTAAAGAGCTAGTTGAACATTTTGGGGAAATCTGGTTCTTTGTCTGATTTCTGTCTGAGAGTTAGACTGAAGAAAATAAGGATCAGTCACAGGCAGAGTCTGCCGTCAGGGAAAAAGCCAGCAGGCTCTGTAAAAAGTTGCACCACAACAGCCCACACAGTGACAACTTCAAACTTGAGATCATTAATAAGCCTTGACTTGTCATCGAGGGAAAAGAACAGGTGTTACTAATGACATTAACGATGACTCACCTCTGTTCGCATGTCCCCGTTAAACATGGCAGTGTGACGATGTTGTTATTTCAGTATCTATACTAGTGCTCCTGTTAAAGCCACATGTCAAAATATTTCCATCAAAAAATATTTCCTTTTGTTTCTTCATAGACAGAAATACATATACAGAAATATGGTTTAGTGGGACCTGTGAACTGGAACTATTTTCTAACAAGTTAATACTGTTAATGTTTTAAAAACAAAAAAATCCTGAAAGTTATGTTTTTTTATGGCATTTAAGTCGACTGAGGACACCAGTGAATGCTTAGACACAAAGTGTACTTGAGCAAGAAACTGTAAATGTTGATATTTTTTATGCACTTTGAATGAAAAATCTATTTTGAATGGAATCAAGAATAAAAAAATCTAAAAATCTTATCTAATGAAATAGATTTCCAAAGATTCACAGCTGCATATTTAGTTTTTTTTTTGTTTTTTTGTTTTTTTGTGCAGGTGTGATGCAGCAAAGCCAGCAACCTCCATATGTTGACTCAAACTCAATATGTTGTTTGTACAGATAAAAGAAATGGAAGTGAATCTCTGATGTGTTACTAACAGTCTTTCTGAACAACGAGAGCAAATGTGTCCTGACATCGCTTGAAATAGCACGAGCAGCCTGATGACCAAACAAGTCAGTTTACCTTATTATGGTATAGGAGTTGTGAATATGAGAGTGTGCAGTGCAGGCTGAAGAGATACTGGTTACTCTTGTGAATGAAAGGATGTGCAGGTAGGAGTGATTTAGAAGAATGGAGGGGATAATAATCCTTCATTCTGTTATTAAAAGTTGGAGAACATCTGATTTGCACTCATGTTATTACAGAACATCTCATGTCCTGATGTGTAGTAGTGTGGATAGATTAGATAGACATTTTCATCCAATTATCCAATCCATTATGAAACATTAACACCTCTACTACATGCATGCAGACTAATCCACCACCTCATGGTTGGTAAACTCATTTTATTCTCTTGATATCAGTTTTCTCTATGAGAAGGAAATGATAGCATCCTGTTCTCTGCAGACAACAGAGAATCATTCTATGGATAAAGTTTGTCAAAGTATACGCAGAATGAACCAGTATGTTATTAATGTCCTGATCTGGCTAAATTGGCATAAACCTATTTGCATAATCGCCCTACTTTCCTTTTCTTAAACTTGTTTTCTATGCTTTTTTCACCATCAGGCTTTTTTTTTCTTGTTTTGTACTTTTTGTTGTTTTTCTTTGCTTGCTGCTCTGTCAGAGGTACTGATGTGTGAGAAACAGAAGGGTCTGCATCTTAAGGTGGCCTAATGCAATTAACTCGACCACTGGGTTTTCTGTGTATGTGTGTGTGTGAGAGAGAGAGTGAAAGCAAGACACAAGGGAGGAAAGTTCACGTCGATGGTCCTTTGAGTTTTATTCTGAGCAAGTGTTAATGTGTGTGAGTGTGTGTGGGTAGGTGAAAAACACGTGTTTGTGCCCTTCTTCAACATCAATGGACAAATTAAACTTGTGTGTGTGTGTGTGAGGGAGTGTGTTTGTGTGTATACATAATGAACCTCTTGACTGCCTTATTTTCCAGACCAGTGGCTGAATCATGTCGAATCATGTTTCAAATGAAAAAAAAATTCAAATCTATCAAGTCACCTAGACCAAATACACACAAACACACATGCAAGTTTGTTTGTACACCAAAAATTTAAAAAATAAGTATAAAATTCAATATTTCTAAAATATCTTATATCTCCGATCTACTCTAAAAAAAAATGAACTCATACACAGCTTTGTTTGTTCCTGTTCCATTAAAGTTAAAACTAACTCAAAAGTTCCTAATCGCACTGAAAAGTTCAAAGACAACCTGCTCTTACCTCTTTCACATGATAAGGAAATACACAACCCAAATTTTATTGCCATGATTTATTAGAGTCTTTGTGAGTTTAACCTCAGCTCTCTATCTGTGAAGTCTGTTATCCTTCTTCTTGGTCCAGCATTGTCTGCCTTTTTCATCATATTATCCCATAAAAAAAACTACAGATAATCCTGAAATCAGACGTGTCAAATGCCTCATTGCAGCCTGTTAGAATGTTGTTGACAATTCTAACAGCAAACTGCCTTTATCCCACCAAATGCCACAATGGTTTTGCTGTTGGTGGCATAAATTTGCATCAACATGGATGTATTACAGAGGTTATTATAAGGACATTTTTCAAAAACACACTCCCATTAATCATGACATGAATGTGACAGCGTGTTAATGCTTTTTCAGGCTTAATAATTATTTTAAAATGCAAATCATGCAAAACAGATCTCGGAAAAAATGTATTATATAAAATGTGTCAAAACACCACTGCTGTATTTTTATGTAAATGTTGAAAAAAATACCCTTTGAAGGAGATTTTTAACATTTAGGTACCTGAGTCGTAGGTTGTAACCTTCAAGAAAATGTAACCAAATATGAGGCAACTTATTAGTGGATGATTTTCATCTTCCTTGGGTTACAGAGTGTATTCCTTGGTGATATAGTGCATAACTGTAATCTCAGCTAATTAATCAAATAGTAATTTTTTCTACTGCAAAAAAACAGACATCTTTTACTCCTTCAAATATTTCTGACTTATACGCAATACACAGGAATTGACCAGAACTGTCCCCCCCAAAAAATCAAGAGCATCAGTTATTTCGGCAAATTGCCCAAAAAAACATATGTTGGCATTTTAGTGACAGAGCCCTTTGGCGACCTAAAAATGATGATTCCACTGGGAAGAGGAAGTAGTGCCACACTGTTATAAAGCCAAGAAGTCTACTTAAGGAAGAGGTCTGGAGGGATGGTTGAGCCAACAAAACTCTGAACTCAGACAGAGAACACAGCTGTTGGCTCTAATTTTCCACCATTTTTTAAAACTGGTTTTGTGATCTTATCCAACAACCCATTTTAATCCAAACTGTATATCTTTCCCTAAACCTTACCAAGTTGTTGGAGGGAACAGACAAATGATGTGGTCCTACAGTCAGTGGCATCAGATAAAAAAAAAAAAAAGCCTGATGAAGGACTATCAGTATCAAACCAGAAGTCCTCGACCATAAATGACAAACTGTCATGTCTGTCATTGTCGTGCTACACCACAGGAGTGTTTTTTGACCTTAGACCTCTCATGACAGGATGATATATTTGTCAGTTCTTTCCAGACAACAATATGATCATAAAACAATTCATTAAAGTGCTTCAATAGTTTAATATCCTCTCTGGGTATTGAGTCAAACCCTGAAAAACTAATCTTTGTTAACCAAAACTGCACATTTAAAAGTCATACCTCTCATTGACTAGGATATAATTTATACACCTTTACCTTTATGTCACCTCCATCTCCATCTTGTCACTCATGGCTCTGTTGCAGCTTCAACTTTGCTAATCAAACACCCAAATCTTGTCAGCAACTTTGCCTTCAGACAAAATGTTTTGAACAATTGTCTTTATTAAAACCATCAAGCCATTTTAAGATTTCTTGTCAACATTAGACATGAAACAACATGTAATTTAGCATCTTAGCTTTGGCTAACATGATGAAGCACACTGCAGATTTGTTTGGATACAGTCAGTGGATACCACCAGCTTGTTAGCTTGTCCTGTCTTAGCTGTGTTCCCTCTATAGATGGACAGTGTAAAGCCTGAATATTATAGGCTTTGGTGAAAAGTCAGGGTTAGGTGTAGTGCTTTGGGTTTAGGGTTAGGCAGCAACCCCGAGGGTTCGTCTCATAGATTTTCATATCCTTTCTTTTAAGAATGAATGTTCAGTATCTTATTTGAAACTTTGCAAGCACAAACAGAACATTTACCTGCAATAGCTTTAAAATAGTGAAACATAGTTTGCAAAAAACCAACAAGTTAGCTCTTTGATACCCCTTGCTTCACTGTAGCCCCATGCTGCAAGTTAACGGGGTTGGTTTCTTAAGTGTGTGATGTAATAAAGAGACAAAAAATAAATACACATACAGAAAGAGAGAGACAGTGGATGTAAAAATCAAAACATTTTCTCTTCAAAACTGAACTTCAACCACACTCCAAGCAGTTAGAGTTTTGGGGCCTTGCTCAAGGGTAACTTTGACAGGGAAACAAACCACTGACTACTTGAGCATCGTCAATGTGGCAGCCCCATCACTCTTTCAACTCTCCACTAATTGGTATGACCTGTGTAATAACTAATTAATAAAATTCTTCTTCTTCTTAACCATCTTCATACCCTAGATGTGAATGTCCACAAAAACCCTTTTCAGTTCCTCCTGTCACATTCAGATACAGTTTAACATCATCACAACCTCTAGTTGCAAAACATTTCTGAGAGTTTTCTTAAGCAAAGAATTTAAATTGTGTTAAGGCAGGTATTGTCCTGACAAAGAAATTTACAGATTCTCCATTTTATAAAAGGTAGTAAAGAAAAGCCTCTTTAAAGCTTCTTAGATTGAATGCAGGTTTGAATAACTGTTGGACTTTAACATGGCCTGTCAGGCCTGGAGATGTGTTTAATAAAGCATCTTCTCTCAGTTTGAGCTCATGGATTTGATTTAATTTGAAAGAGAATATTTTGAACCAGCCTTTGGTCATCTGTATCACTGCTGGGGAGCTGAGCTCCCGGCACCTCGATGCCATGACCTTTTTGAGAAATACAAACTGTACTCTAAGCCCATGTACCATGAATTGATTTGAGGATGCAAACCCTGACAATGAATGCTAAAATTGGCATCATGACATCATCCCGAGCTTGAACTTTTAAAGGAATGAATTCTTTCTCAATCACGTCACAAAACAGTCCCAGAATTTTCTAGTCTTTGTATTGTGTGTCTCTTGCCTTCTGTCTACCTCCATCTTTTTGACTTGCTTTTTATTTAAGTTGCAAAGTAATGTTAATGGGATGTGCGTGTGCGTGTGTGCAAGTGTATGTACATGTGTGTAGTAATTTCATCGAGCCGCCGTGTCTTTGGAGAACAGAGCCAATTTCACAATGAATTAGGAGGTGAGTCTCTAACTAGGTCATTGGCCCTGCACAATACACACACACTTACGCACACACACACATGCATAACACGCACAATACACAGTGTGTCGGATTAAGAAAGAGCAAGAGATAGATAGAACAGGAGAAGGAGTGAAAAAGAGTATAAGAGAGATAAAGGGCAGATCAACGCAACACTGAAAAAAAAAGTATGGAGAGAAAACAAAAGGGAGAGAGACATGCAAGTAAAGAAAGTGATAGAGGGGGAAAGAATATTACATAAAAAGAGAGGTGGAGAGACAGGCAGGAACAGATGTAGATGGAGCAAGACAAAGAATCTTTTAAGGCGTCCTGTGTCCTAGAGAGCATGTGTGTGACCATGTGTGTGTGTGTGTGTGTGTGTGTGTGTTAAAAAGGGATGTTGCATTAGGCTTAACATTATTCCAATGAGGTTACAAATATTTTGCACCCCAGTAAATCTGCCCCCCTCTTTGTCTCTCTGACTCTTTCCCTCACACACAGACACAAATACATCTCTTAAGAGAGAAATCCTCAGCAGTGTTAAATTTAGCCTGAATGCTGTGTACTTTGCTAACACACATTTTACTTTGAAATGCCTCTGAAATATGGATGAGACTTTTTGAATAATGGCTATGGGTGGAAAGAGACTGAGGAAAAGAGAAGGAAACAGAGTGAGAAAGAGAGAAAGAGGGAGAGAGGCAGGGATTATAATGAAGAATTGGTTGAAAAAGTGTTCAAAAGAACAAGATTAGACGATGATGTCACCTACAGAAAGTCTGGAAAATGACTGCTAACAGGATTAGCTCAGAGTTTTAGCATAGAACAGGAAGAGAGGACAGAACTGTCAGGCAACAAACAGATGTGGTACAAAGGTTTGTTCACAATGACAGAGACATTTTAGAGCCAGAACAGTTGCATAAAAAAGTAAACTAAAAGAAGTTATTGAAATTTAACAGATGCTAATGCTAATTCTTTCTAGGGGGCATGAATTGAGTCAAAGACAAGTCAATTCAGTTAAAAGCGTTTCAATTTGTGCTAAACAAGCTAGCAAGTGCCTAAAGCTACTGCTGACAAAGTTCATGCATTGTTTAGTTTGAATGCTGATACCAAGCTGCAACCTCAGAAGCTTGAAAATAAAGTCAACACAAAAGTTCTTTCAAATGCTACCTGAGGCTAGCTATAAAACTGATTTAATCCCTGTAAAGTCTCATTTAGAAATGCCCAACTTAACTGTTAAAAAAGGTTTTGGTCTCAATGGCCAATGTCCCAGTTAATGACGGGTTGAATTTTTGTTTAACTCATTTATTTGACTTGTTTTAGACTTAAAGTTGTGCCTAATCAGGTGTGGTCACTTAGTGTTACAGCAGCAGTTAGCTGTCTGCTGGCGTTACATAGTACTCAGTAGCAAAATATATCCTTCCCAGCTCTACCCTTTCACCTAGACAGAGCAGTCACTTCAGGCTTTAAAAAACCAAGATTGCGGCCGTCATAATGCCAA
>JAQMCX010000058.1:4572806-4585404 GCA_029814765.1 Acanthurus leucopareius | reverse complement strand
CAAAGTTCATGCATTGTTTAGTTTCAATGCTGATACCAAGCTGCAACCTCAGAAGCTTCAAAATAAAGTCAACACAAAAGTTCTTTCAAAGGCTACCTGAGGCTAGCTATAAAACTGATTTAATCCCCATAAAGTCTCATTTAGAAATGCCCAACTTAACTGTTAAAAAAGGTTTTGGTCTCAATGGTCAATGTCCCAGTTAACGACAGGGGTTGAGTTTTTATTTAACTCATTTATTTGACTTGTTTTAAGACTTAAAGTTGTGCCTAATCAGGTGTGGTCACTTTGTGTTACAGCAGCAGTTAGCTGTCTGCTGGCGTTACATAGAACTCAGGAGCAAAATATATCCTTCCCAGCTCTACCCTTTCACCTAGATAGAGCAGTCACTTCAGGCTTTAAAAACCAAGATGGCGGCCGTCATAATGCCAAATTCAAGAGTTTAAAACAGTACAACACAAATGAATGAGTGACGTCACAGTGCATCCACACGCTATATTTTCTAAAGAATTTACATGATGAGACATGATTATGATTCATGCTATTAATAGGATTACAATAATTCAGGGCAAGGTAATTCAATGTTAGATGAGGGCAGCACAAACACAATAAAGTGAACTGAAGAAAAAGTTTAAATTTTCAAGGTTTTGCGAGAGATGCTTCCGAAATTTCTGCCTCCGCACCACTGGATCCTCTGTGATGTCATTTAACTGTCACTGTCATTTCACACCTCACTGTGGACTGTTTTCGTAGAGGCTGCTTCTTAATATTACCATAATTCCTTACTCATTAAGCTAATAGTGAGATGGTAGTTGAGTAAAGCTGTATTTGAAATTGTATGATGTCAAAAAACTCTGTGTACCAATAAAAATGATAAAAAGTGAAGTTGTCCGCCCTGACAGGCTCAACCAAATCAGAGGGAGAAAGTGAGGGAGATGTCAGTGAGGTGTAGTTTGTTCGGCCCACATGGTCCTGATTAGAGGTCTAATCACACAGCATAAGCGAAAACACCTGTGGAGGTGGACTCTGTGTGTGCAGAGGCTTTAACACACACAACACAACAGATTGCTGCCCCTCATGTAATAACATTATTGGAAACTCTGTCCTCCTGAGTGTCATGTCAGTCTTTCAATTGTTGTGTTATCAATGAAAACATGTTCAGGACCAATATTTATTCAAAATCAGCAGCGCAGGATGGAGCTAGCTATTGTACTGTAGGTCATTTCACAGGCCAAAGTGCAGGGTGTAAACTGGAACACAGTGAGATTATGCTCTAATGAGTTTTTGATGAACAGCTTTGATAATCGCAAAATGTGTGGGGTTGGAAAACATGAGAAAAGATATAATTGTGTTGTGAGAAGTGAAAACATTTGGTTGTTGTGCTATTTCTATCCTTAAAAGGTTTATATTATAGTAGGAGGTGATTGAATGAGAGCTGCCAGCAGTACTTCTGAGCTACGGGTTGAAAGACTTTCACCAGTTGATCCCTGACAACTTTAAAGGATGTGGCCACCTTTGTGTGCATCATGGCACATAGTGACAGCCCCCTGATGGATGACATCATTAAGTTCACAGCAACAACAGAAACAGTAAGCCAAAAGTGTTGTAAATGCATCAAAGTTTGATCTGAGTTTAATTCATAATTAAATCGTTTGCAGTATAATATAGATTTGAATAAATGCTTTGGAGCACAGTAGTCCAGCTTTCTGACCTTATCTTTGCTAATGCTTTGATGTGACATTTACTGTCAGTACAAGTTTAGGTTAGGTTTGCATTACACATTTGTGATAAAATATTTTATGAAAAATCAAATTTGAAGTCTACATTTTTTACTGTCCATTTCTTAAAATATAAAACCATATTTTGATTTTCTCTGTGCCTTACACACACTTAGAGACACACAGCATAATACTCCTACTTATGTTTGCAAGCTTGCAGCAAACGCACACAAACACTTCACACACACACACGCACCCACACATGCGCACACACACACACACACACACACTCACTCAGAGCTGTGGAGGGGTAGGAAGCAGATTGCTCCTGAAGGCAGCTCGGGGCTGATGAAGCTCTTCACTGTGGGACATGATGGATATAAAAACAAGATTAGAGAGTTCATTTTGTCTGTGTGTCTCTCTCCGTCCGTCCATCTGCACAGTGTTCCTTTTATAAAAAAAGGTTTGTAGCTTCTCTAAGAATCATTTGAGGATTATTTAATTATTTTTTGTTTGTCTTTTACATCCATCCTATCCATGCTTTGCAGTTTTATTTTTTTACTTCAGCCTAACTTTGAAAGAGAAAGACTCTGGGGGTTTACAGTAATGCTAGCAGCTCAGTGCTTTACAGAAGCACAGCTTTGAAATAAATACCAACATTAGAAAGCAAATGTGTTTTCAAAGATAATGCTGTCATACAAATGCTGACCAGGTATAATGTTTACAATGCTGATCTTAGTTTAGCATATAAGCGTGTGGTCATTTTCTCAGTATGACTTCACAAAAAGTACAACTGAAGCTTGTAGTAATGTCATTACTGTTGCAGCACTAGATGATAAATCAGCCAAATACCAAATTTAATGCTTTTCATCAAGAAATGCCTTCTGGATCTAACCTAATAGCTTCATTTACTAGTTTCTGCTCAAGTGTCGACCTGTGACCTACTGAAGGTCTCACATTATGGTCTTGTATCAGTGTGTGATCATTAATGAAATGATGAAATGTAAAATTTAAAGAGCCGGGCTCTAATTTAATTCATCAGTCTTCCTTTTTTTTATAACTTTATTGTGTTTATCATTTCAGTCCCTCTCATGTTCTGTTTTTTTTCTTACTCTCTCTCTCTGTTTTTTTTTCTTTTCCTCTCCACATCTCCTTCTCTCTGCTCCTGCACTGACCCACAGTTATCCCTGTGCTGACCCAATCAGATCTGTTATACCCAGTGGACCGTGTGTGTGCTTCATAAGTTTGTGTGCCAGTGTATATCTGTGTGTGTCTTGCTTTGTGATCTATTGCGGCTACAGCTACAGCAATAATATTATATTACTGTAGTCTGTATTTACCAGACAGATCACACAGTATTAGCATTAACAGCATATGAATGCAGACACAAACACCAAACAGCAGCAGACTGTGAGTAGATGTAAATGTTTTTTACTTCCACCCCAGAACACAGTAGTGAATAAAAACTATTTCTTTCCCAAAAAATTCTTTTGTATGGTAAGATTTTTGAGTATGAACCCCAACAGAGTTTGCATTATGCGTTTTTTGCAGCCCTAATGTTGCTCTGCACCTTACTGACGACTGTTTAAACTGTGATTATCAGATCCCAGTTCAACATACAGACATTTCTGGCAGCTGGTGTAGTGCATGTTGTTGCCACAGAGGAAATGACTCTCCTGATGACTTAAAATGAGTCAAAAACATCTCTCACCATCTTTAGCGGAGGAACAGACTGGGACTGAATCATCTGTCAAACAGCTAAGGGTTGCCAGAGTCACAGAATGTCGTGATGCTGAACTCAAAAAGACGACAGGAAAAGTGATAACAGCCAGGGAAAAAATTATTCTGCTCCTGACAGGAGAAAGTGTGACTAAGCGTCTGATAGACAAGCCACATAAATGTGGGATTTACTCTCTGCTGTGATGGAGGAATTTTATGTTATATTCTTGCATTAAAAAAATGATTTTGCAAAAGCTGCCACTGAGGCAGGCTGGTGTTATTAGCTGCTCTAAACTTTAGGTATTATTTTGGCTTAATGATGTGATGAGGACAATTAATATCTGCATGGTTACATTAATTACGGTACTTTTGTTTTGTCATTAGCTATGCCTCTAGTGTGCCTTGTCTTGACTGTATTTCTTTGCCAATAAAGTTGTTTTTCTTTTTTTTTAATATCCCACACAAGCATGTTTCTACAATGAAGCAATGTGAGCCTTGTTGCACAGTTAGTTTAGACCCATGAACATCCCAGGGCTAAGGATTGACAGCATTGTAAACACAAGAGATTAACCCAGCTTCACAAAGTTTACACCTCCCTTGGGTGCAGCAGCTAATTAAAATCTGTAAATGTTTGAAAAGTAACAGTAAGAAGCTTTGAATAAGGCATACTGAGAGTGTGTCATTTAGAACACAGAGTTTTCCTCAATCTCAGAGCCAACTTTGGGTCTATTTCCAGCACTTCTTTTCAGCTAAGTGCATTTTACTGGAATCAGCATCAAAGCCAGCAGTTGATCTGCAGGCTCTGCCTGTGTCTTTACTTTAATCTCCATTTAATGTTGAAAGCACTGCGATAAAACCTGCTGCCAAGAGACACAAACCTAAGTACAGGATCAAGAACAGAGATGTTTAGCCAAGGCCTGGCGCACACTGACAGATGTCTTAGCAGCTGCTTTCACTGAAATTATTTACAGTGTTAGTGTGCTGTCAGAAATACTGAGCTGAACTTGAAGAAATCGCTGTTTGCACCATGTGAGATAAGCCCCAGACACACCAAACTGAGATCAAAGAACCTGCGCCAACAAAGGCCGACTGCTGTGTCGCCTAACGTGGCCTGTGTGACCAAAACCTTGCACTTGAACACACCGCAAAGAGCACAGAAAACTGCCAACAAGCATGTATGTTCTGTGCTTGCTTCAGAGGAAATAAGTCTCCATTCCAGCAGGGGGCACTAGTCTGTATTTTTCATTCAAGTGGAAAAGAGGAAGACCTATGACTGCGGGTATACAAACTGTTGTTTGATAAAACAGTGTTTGCTTCTCATTTGTACACAAAGCTGAATCATGTTGGTCAGTGTGTTTCCATCATACAGCCATGTTGTTGTTATAATAGTCAAATATTGGAATGTGAACGAAAAATGAGAGGGGCCTTCTGTGTGTACTCTCTTGACTTTGTTCATTTGTGTGTTTCCTTCATTTTCATCTCTCCTCTCATGTGCTGATCTACCTCGGCCGAACAGCCAATCAGAGGGACTCTTCTCTCTGACAGGCTCTGTTGTGGATTTGCTATGCTCATCAGCTGCAAGGGCAAACTAGAGCCAAAGGTAAGGGACAAATCTAACACAGATCTGTCTGTTTTCTTTTTGCAGCTAGTCACACACCCACTAACCCCCCTCCCTCTCTGTGTGAATATATGTATATATATTCACACACCCATCTTGCTGTGGGCCAAGAACGTCTGCCTAAAATTGCCAGAGAGCTTGCCTGAGCTTTGTGTGTAAAAATGAAGAGAAAAGGGGCAGACAGAAAGCATCAAATATCTAAATGTGGACAAATATAGAGGAATAAAAAAGGAGAGAAGCTGAATGGCTGGATGAGAAAATGAACTAATAAGAGTCACAGGGATATTCTGGATTCCTAAACAGGATGAGATAAATTGGCCTCACAGCAGCTGGCATGTGCAGCATCCAGCTGACACACACGCTTACACATAACAAACACACATCACACATACTCAAAGTACACACAGACGCACATCTTAGTTCATTCATGCTTATATTGCATCACTGAGTTAGTCAATCTCCATATGTCAGTTTGCCTCTCTGCTCATGTCTGTAACTTATCTGATGATGACCCCAAAATAACACAGGATGATAACAGAGGGTACAAAACTGAGCAGCCTGCAGAGGTTACAGGTTCAGCTAAAACATCAGAGTGTGAAATCATAATGTGTAGAAAGAATGTCTAAATTGATGTAGGTGAAGTCAAGATGTCACAATACACCTCTCATACATATTTACATATGTAATTTTCCCTCAAAGCAAGAAATATACCAACATCTGTCTTTTGAAATCAAATCCTCTCACCTGTTTAATCCTCTACAACACTGGTCCCAACCTGGGAACCCCGACACCCACTAGGGGTCACCAAAGTTTCATGGGGGCATGTAAGGCCCCTTGATTTCAGAGTGTAAGAAAACTTTTTTTTTTCAATTACATGTTAGTGTGTCATTCACTTCTGAAAAGAAACTAAATGAAACTATCGTTCTAAAGGTTAGTTTATTCTTTAAGATATAAACTCATAAAAAATCTCATGGGATAAAACCTGAACACAAGCCTCTGTCACAGAGCCTCAACTGTCTACCTTCAGTGTTGTCCTGAATTAGAAACGTTGGTAAAACAACTTAAGAGCTAATGGAACACTGGCCAAGTGTCAGGGTGAGGAAAACATTGAATTTGACATAAAAGAAGCCTATTAAATGTGTAATAAATATAAATTGTTAAAAAATACACAAAACCTAAAAGAAGTTTGAATAAAATTTCAAAAGTTGTTCATAAAGATCATCTCATCTTTATTGGAGAGATTTTAAGGTTTTCTCTTCTGTTATTGTTGTTCATTAAATATAATATAAAGTATCTTTATCCATTTACTCAAATGACAGGACAGGGATCCCTTAAGAAATAAGGTTTGGGACCACAGTCCTCAAGCACGATTCCCCTCCTGTCTTCAGATGCCTGGTATTTGTAGTTTTGTGTCATCTCAGCATCTGTGCTGATAAATATGTGATGCAAAATGTGTATTGGAGAAACGACTGGGCTAAATGCCAAAAAATCACTGTTTTGTTGAACTTAATCCCATAAGTCATACAAATATTTTGTTCCAGGGGTTTATATACTTGGCCTGTTTCTGCTGATAAAATTCAAATATTTTCATAAAAGGGGACAGGAAGAGCATTTAAGGTTAGTTTGACATTAAATCTCAAAATGTGATTTATAAGGGAACAGAATGGCACATTTTCTCAAAGGTGAAAATTGGTGCTCTGGGATTTTGAACAATAGAAAAAAATGGGAATTGAATTGCTGGACTTTGATGGTTCTAATACTCATTCCATCCTTTGAACTCTTTGCCTCTTCCATAAAACACAGACCAACCCTGCATGCAGGAGAAAAAAATCATATCTGATCTTAAAGGTTCAGTGTGTAGGGTTTCATGGGATCTTTTTAAAGAAGGCAGAAATGGAATACGTTATTAATAAGTGTGCTTGAATCAGCGTATAATAACCTGAAAATGAGAATTGCTGTGTTTTCATTCCCTATAAATAAAGCCTGTGATATCAGCAGAGGGAGTGGCTCCTCATGGGCTCCACCATGTTGCACTGCCACGTTTCTACAGTTGCCATTAGCGGATAAACCAAATACTGGCTCTATGTTTCGTGTTTTTCAAGAGTGTTGCTGCCATTGGAGGCTTCCCTTTATGCTGAGAATGGGAGAGTGATCGGAGCCATATTCAGTTAGATGCAGTCTGTTACTTCAACGCTAGATGCCTCTAAATCCTGCACACTGGACCTTTAAACATGTATTTAAGTAAAATGTAAGAGATGTTCCAATGTGACATCCCAACACTGGGGCCAACAAAAACCATTAGTTTACAGTAGGGTAAATTCACATTGAGAAAGTGTGTAAGAGACATGTTTCCCCATGTTGTCCAACTCAACAGGAGAGTGGATGAAGAGAACTGAGGAAATGTGGTTTCGAATAATCCCTTAACAAATGAAGCAACGCCTGTTCATGTCAGCTCCACTCAACAAGAGGTCATGAATGAGAGCACATAGAGAGAGATGAAGAAGACCGTGACTTTGTTCTGGGATTTAAAAAAAAAACTGTAAGTGATATGGAGCAGTAAATGCAACACTGCATACTCTAAGAGGATGTTGTTCAAGGCGTATACACTTTCACTCTCTGCTGCTTATCATGGGACATCACATTATGTCAGACTAGAAAACTACACAGTGTGTGTGTGTGTGTGTATTTGTGTGTGCATGTTAGGATCTGCCATGCAGAGTCTGAATGTGTGTAGTGAAGGCAGGGTGCATGTTAAAGTGCGTGTGTCATAGAAAATAAGCACAGTATGTTGTCACTGCTTTCAGACACCAACATGCATATTGCACATAGCACAACAACACAACACAACACAAGCAGGGATGTGCACACAATCAGAGAGGCTGCAGCCTTTCCACACACACACACACACACAAACACACACAAACTCACACACAGGATACAAAAGAGCAGATGGAAGTCAGTTTAAACTCATAACAGTAATGTGCAGATGTTGCTGCCAAGTTAAAGTTAAGTCAACAGCCGCTGAAGCTTGAAACAATGTACAGTATGCTTAATCTGGAAATAAGACAAATACAGGAGCACAAAATGTTGCCTGGAATGTAAATGTACTCAATTGTTTTAGATTTGTGTTGTACATTCAGGGAAACCTTAAAAGTGCTGCAGCAATGATGAATGATGTATTGCTGAGCCCAGGCATCTGTCAAAATAATGGATGCGCTGGAGTCACTGAGAGATCCGTTGCATATTAGAAGCAGGCAGAATACACAATCATGCAATGGTTTGAGTCCATTCTGCCTCAGTGATGGGAGTCAGGTTACCCAAAAAGCACTATGCTGTAATGCATTTATCAATTCAGTAAAATCCGATCAATAGATTTAATATCCAGGTACCGTTTGCATATACTGTCTGTATATGTCTGACCCTTTGGACAACCAGGATCTTTACAATTTACATGTTTGGACTTCCAAACAGCAGTGGACTGACTTCATCTTATCCTGGCTGTACTTTTCAAAACCATTCCACCCTGTCCCAACCTTTTCTATCCTGTTATATATATAAAACAAAGAAAACAGTAGGACATTATCCAGTGTTTTGGAATCGCTTTGCCCTGTAATTCTCATCTAATTTGTGCTTATACAGGGCTCAATTTTAAGTCCACTATTTTTTTCAAAGTACAGCACTTTCAAGCTGACAACACTTGGCTGTAGGAAAAAATCCAAATCTTATCACATAATGACCATGAACAGGTTAAGTGCCAGATTTCCATGAATTCACTTCAGCTAAACTACAGTAAATCAGAAATCATAACATTTGGCTCACCAGCTCTATTCAGCATGACCATAATAACCACGACAATTTCTACTGACTATTTGACCCTGATGCTGAAGTCACTGAGATCCTAAAGGAAGTTATCCATGCTTTTAAAAGGCTGCTGTGACTCCTACAATTTATACTTTAGCCAGATTTTTATTTCTAGATTTCAGATACAAAACAAGGCATCAGAGATCTAAACAAATTCAAGAGAGCATGTCAGTGTTGCCACCATTTTTTGCCTTTTACTCAAGACCAGATTAAGTGTTCTATCCTCCTTATTTTAAGGCTAGTTCAGGCCTATCAAGGAACACGTGGACTCCTTAATACTCTGGCTGTTTTCAGGTCCATGTTAGAAACTAGATGTAAAAGAGTCATTACCATGATTTTATGATCACTAATCCGATTCTCTCAAAACCTATCCTTCCCTGTTGTGTCCATATTCACTCAACATGTTCTCATTCTGCTGTATAGCTCTCTGTCCCAAATCATTCAATCCCAATCCATCCCATCTGATTAATCCCTATCCTTTTCTATTTTTAATGGATTCATTAATCAGTCACTCAAATGTAGACAACAAAGCTTACTTATGGCAACATAGTTTCTCATATATCAAACTGCATTTTGGACTTTTAAATACATTCATCTGTCTGTCCATCCATCTACGTGCACTGTGTCCTACCTGTGACTTTGAGTTCTGTCGTCCTCCTCACCAGTCTGGATCCATACTGTAACTCACAGGTGTAATTTCCTCCGTCTCCCTCCTCCACCTCAGGGATCCAGATGTGTGTTGTGTTAACTGTGATGGAGCTTCTCCATTCGACCCGCTCACACTCCTGACAGGAGCCACAGAATGATCAAGTTACAGCATAACAATCTACAGAAGGCTTAGATATTGTTACTCTGACCTTTTGTCTGTCTGTGTGTGTGTGTGTGTGTGTGTGTGTGTGTGTGTGTGTGTGTGTGTATTGTACCTTATACCATGTCATCTGTGGCTGCTTGTATGGAGCCAAATAGTCTTCTATATCAGGACAGGTGATCATTTTGCTGTGGGTTATCTCAGCTTTCTCCAGATGGCGGATTTTGCTGCTGAAGCATTTCCCCTCATCACTCTCCTCCACAGTCATTGACATGGACACTTTCATGCAGTATGTCGAGTTCCTGAACAGATTTAAAAAAAAAAATAAATAAATAAACACATTTATCATGGTCTTCTTCTTCTTCATTGGAAAAGAGATGCAGAAAAAGTGTAAAATCACCAACAAAATCTCAAGTTCCACTTGTGACTTTAGTAAAAATAAAACTTATGTGCAGTCTGTAACTCTACGGCAAGTCAAGCAAGCTCAGATGAATCTGACTGGATTTGTTTGGAGCAAATTTGTTTATTCATCCATGAGTTAAAAACAACATTGGCATGAGTCACTCTTCCATTTGTCCAACACTGGACCTCTGCGTCAAACAGTGTAAGAGCTGTTTTCATGGCGAAAGTACTGGGTAGGCTGTTTGGCACTGTTGTGGGTATTTTGGTGAAATTATAGGCCCTCTGACATCTCAGTGTTTCTCTGACAAAGTTGAAGGAATTGGCGCCCAAAAGAAATTGCAGGTTGTACAACCTCTAAAACACACAACAAAACATCGTGTCATAAGAAACAAAACTCTGTAAAGAAACAACTTTATGTTGAACCAATGAGAATTCCTTTAATTGCTTAAGTGGATTTGATGTGGAGTAAAAGTTGGCATTTGTTTTTTTTTATAAAAGGGCCACTAGAGTTCTGACTGTAAAAGGCAAAATATCACCCCTTTATAATCACTGAAGTTCATTGTAAGCCAACTAAATGTGCTCACTTCCACTGGAAAGAAAATTATTAAAACAGTCAATTCACATGACGATTGAAGCTTAGCACACACTCTGAACAACAGACACCAGAGCCAGGTTGTTAAAAATGCTATGTAATATAAAGCAGCAGTGTTTTCAAACTGTGCAGGGAAGCAGCAGAATGGCACAGCAGCGTGTGTGAGGTGCAATGTTGCCTAAAAATGACTGCTTTTCAAAAGGTGCGTTCAAAAAAATAATGCTGCAGTGAGAAGCAGAACTTCTCTGCCTGAGTCATTTTAACTCCATAGGCCATTATTCACAGCAGACTAGCATGGTAGGAAAAGCACCGGTGCTACTAACAACATAACCATGGTCAATTTTAGGGTCCAGAGAAGCCACGACAGCCGACATTAATTGTATTATTTACACCTGTGCTTTATAAGGCCCTATAGGTTCAACCTGTCTTTCATAAAAGTGAATGAGGTGTTGAAAACTTCAGCTTTAAATGTGTATGTAAATCATTGTTTTTCTCACTTTTAGGAGAATGCTAGTTGTCAACTGCAACATTCAACACTTTATGAAAGCATATGAATTTTAAAAAGCTGCTAGAGTCTACAAGCAAGACAAATTTTTCTTAGGATTAGTTTTTTTATTTGGTTTCCAATCAAATTCCCTGAGAAATTCTTAGCAATGCGAGTATAACCAGTTAGAGAACCTTTGATTTGACTCTGCTGCAGCCATTTTGGCATTCAGTCAAATTGATTCTTTTTCAGGGGATTTTTTTTCTGTCTCACTGGCAGAAGTGATGTTTCATTGACAAATGTTGAAAGGAACGTACGCGAGCACTTAGTTTTGGTTTGTAATGCATTACTAGATGCAGTAACTGTAACAATATTACTGGAATTTTATTAAAAACATGTTATATTACTCCTTACTGTCTAAAAGTAATACATTACTATAACACATTACTACTGTAACTTGTTACCCCAACACAGTCAGGCATTATACAGCAGACAGATAAGCTAGTGACTGGTTGGTGGGGATTAAAACAGAGATAAAAGTAGTGTGAATATTTGTCTCTCATTCATCAGTACAGAGACACAACTTCAATTTAATGCTGCTCCATTTCTGCTGGATGTCATCCTAACTTTATAAGGTGATAACATATCAATGCCTTTTTTTTTTTCCAGTGTAATGTTAATAATAATGTTATTTTTTGGGACGGACACAATTTTTCTCAACTGTCATGGGTCTCTCTGTTCTGCTGGGTTCACTTTGCCTTGCGCAAGAACAGAACTAATACAATAAATTAGTAGCCTATCAGGAAACTAGACTATTTCATCATAAAAATAATAACAAAAAAATCTTAATTTTAAAAGTGAGTTTTTATTCTTATTGGTTTTTACGTTGCAGGTTTGAGCTCATCATGTTAACAGAGTTTTGTGCTAAATCCTGCTGTTATGATGTTACATGTGTGACATTATGTCCTTGAGCCAAATTATCTAATAAAATACAAAAAGAAACACCCTTTGAAGTCTGTTACGTTGCGTATGATGCAACGTGTTTTTAACATTTGTTAGGATTTAGGAAATGCTCAAGGTGATTGTAAATGTTTGTGTGTGTATGTGTGTTCAGGCCTTGCAGTGTGTGTTTCTCAAGTTCACCCCCAGACACAAAAGACCACATTGATCTCTCTTTCTTTCTCTCTCTCTTCTATGACACACACACACACACACACACACACACACACACACACACGCACAGGGCGCACCCGTTGTCCCCGAACCACAACCGCTCATCTAAGTGGATCTGAACCACTTATCCCATCAATGCAGCAGGTATGTGTGTGTGTGTGTGTGTGTGTGTGTGTGTGTGTGTGTGTGTGTGTGTGTTTTTTTTGTGATTGTGATCTAGAGAGAG
>JAQMCX010000058.1:4560766-4572706 GCA_029814765.1 Acanthurus leucopareius | reverse complement strand
TTGTGTGTGTGTGTGTGTGTGTGTGTGTGATTTGTTTGCTTGTGTGCACGTGCCTTACAGGGGACACAGGGATTTTTTTAGTCATTGACCTAACCAAGACCACTGAGCATTGAACTATAGGCCTGGAAAACCTTTTATCCATCCATCTATCCATCCATCCATCCATCCATCCATCCATCCATCCATACATCCATACATCCATACATCCATCCATCACTCAGTTTCTCTCCTCCTCATCAATCCATCTCCAGCCTACACCATCTTCTTTTCTCCTCCAGTGATTCGGTTACCTTTTCCTGTATGCTTCTCTCTCTCTCTATCCCTCTGACTGACACACACACACACACACACACACACACGATATCTAGTATTTTTTGAGTTCATTAAAATAATTACATTTTTCTTAAGTGCCACATCACAGTTAGTGTTCATTTTCTCAATAAAACCTATGACAAAAATCAACTAGACTAAATTGACCTAAAAACAACTCCAGAAACTAAAATTAGAAACTCTAGAAGCTAAAATTAAGTACAATTTTATCTAAAAATTAGAGGCAAGCAACAAAGAGAAAGACAGACAAATGAACAAATGAATAATCCTTTTTTTATTTGCAGTCTTAGCCTGCATGCATCACTTGGAAGACCTGATGCAATCGGCTGCACGTCGCCTAATATTAAGTCATTTTAAAGACTTAGAGACCAAATGTGTCTCTTTATCCTGAAAACAGGATTAAACCATACAGACATTCACAATAAGTTCAGTAAACACTGATAGAAAAATGAATGTTTTTTAGCTGGATATCCTGTAAAATGAGCTCAGTATTCAGGCTGTTGATCATCTAAATGCTTTTTCAGAATGTAGATCTTCCTTGAGGAATAATTGTGATTTTATCAAATTAACAGTGCAACAAATGACAAATGCAAATACAACACAACCTCACAAGAGCTCATCAGATAGACACTTTATGACCTATAGATGGAAAAAGTACCACTAAGTTTCTGTGTTAAATTAAAGCCAAAGCCTTTCTCCCAGAAAGCCTGTCCAAAAATAAGGTTATGGTGAAGGGGTTGCAGTTTGGTTGGGCTTAGGAAAAGACTGTTGGTATTACACGAGTCTCAAACCCTGGTCCTGCGTGCGACCCCAAACCCTTGCTTGGGACTTTGTAAGTCATTGCACTAGCTAGGGATGAGCAAAAGCAGTTTACAGCCCAGCGCCCATCTCATATGGGTACTAAAAGTTATCTTATGTGTGTGTATCACATACAGAGAGCAGTGAAAAAGCACTGTTATTTGATGACCCAGCTGACATTAATACAGTATTTAAATGAGTCACAGACAGACAAAGCTAGCAGTTAGCTGACAAATATGCTGGAGGTTCTGGCAAATTGTCAAAACATTTTGGCAGGAGTTAATGAAGGCCAAAATAGCAAAAAAAAAAAAAAAAAAAAAGCAGACCAAATATTGGATTTATATCCACAAAGTGGCAAGAAACACAACTTCAAATGAATGCTAATGTTGCTCGTATCTGCAGGATATGTAAATGGGACAGAGTTTGCTAACAGTGTTTCCATAATAATTTTAAAAAGTGATGATGTCAGTGCTGTTTTTAGGACAGACCCCCCAGGGAACTAAAGAATCAATCACGGCAGGTTTAATGTTAAGTTTCAGCTGCTCAGCCAGACACTGGATGCTATTTTAGTAAACAAGTCAGCGAACACGGGGCTTTAGACGTGACTCACAGTTCATAGCTGAAATTTGAGTCTCATCTGTGACCTGCAAAAACAATGACTTTGTCCTTCCTTTACTTATAAGTGATGCAATTGATCCTGTGTTTTTGATCTATGATTGTATTTAATGCAAGTGGATCAAGAATCATGTGGTTAACCTCCATATAAACACCAGTATGTGATGAAATATCCTTTAATCAAAGCTTTTTATTCCTCGCATAGGCTCCGACAAACACTCTCACCCATCTGAGAGCTGAAAGGGATTTTTATGGTAAAACATTCCTTTATCTTGTTGCTTTGATGATATTGTTTTATAAATTTATGCCAGTGATACACACTGAACTGAGCTTAACTGTAAACAGAGAGAATAAAACAGTTTTCCCT
This sequence comes from Acanthurus leucopareius, assembly GCA_029814765.1. Classification (NCBI taxonomy): domain Eukaryota; kingdom Metazoa; phylum Chordata; class Actinopteri; order Acanthuriformes; family Acanthuridae; genus Acanthurus; species Acanthurus leucopareius. The sequence continues at coordinate 4,570,596 of JAQMCX010000058.1, read as the reverse complement.
TGTTTTTCTCTCCGCTGTGTCCCTCTACATTTCCACTGTTTTTCACTGTTATATGTGTCAGCCTTTGTCATGGTTGCCCCTCCCCCTCCCCGGCTCCGCCTGTCCAACCCAGGAACCAGAAGTGTAACATTAATCAGTAAAAACAGCATCTATGTAAAGATGAATGTATTATGCATAACTCACCATAAACATGACGATTCAATTAGACTGCAATGCAAACGCTGTGTCAGAAGCATTTAGTGCACGCTGTGAACCTCTTATGGATGCAAATTGTGTGTCTGTGTGTGGGTGTGTATTCATATCTGGCTCTGTTTAAAATATATTTAAATGCCTCAGTTAGTAAAAAGGCCCTGAGGTTAAAGAAACTAGAGTATTTAGTGTGATAAATGCTAGAGATTCACATTTTCTTTCACTGTTCATAAATGACAAAATGTTCTTTGCATCTAAAATAATGAAGTTACCTCGATGTTGATATATTCAGTTTATAGTCATTCCTCTGTTTTCAAGAACCTCTGAGGAAAACAAGTCATATCCAACTCAGAATGTGTTTGGGACTATTGGAAGAGGAAGAATTTACACACGCAGAAACATAGTTACTAAAACTGAGTAACAAGCGGATAACCGAGCTAATCTTAGCCTGTTTATGTTCCTCCCACACCTTGTTACAACAATGGTCAAGACTTTTGTTTGTGGGATTCTGGGAAAAGCAGGAAATCATTTATTAAAACAGAGGTAGATGGGGAAGAATGAAAGTCAGAGGATATACCAAAAAGTAAAAATGCTTCCCATCATCTGTTTGTGTTGAACTTCAGAGCAGCTCCAGTGTGTTTTTACACAGAATCTGAGGTTGGAACTTTCCTTTGATTGGCTCCTTCACAACTTTGGTCAACTTTGGAGAGCAAAATTTTTCAAATCAAGCCATCAGTCTCTTTGTGAAAAGACATACTTTCAGCATTGCTCCCTGATTTTACCCTCCTCTGTGTAATTTTATCAACAGATATCTGAAATGTGACGGACAGAACACTCATGACTGTCTCATACACTATCAGGGGTCCGTTTAAATGTAATCTTGAGGCTCCAACTCTTTCTTTTTTGCTTTCAGAGTTAGATGAAAGGATCAGTACCAGGAGAGTACGCTAAATTAAGGCCACAAAGCACCAGTTACAGCTAGCTTGGCTGGATCCGAAGACAACAAAATCCTTCTTTCCAGCTTTATTTTCAGTGAAGACAAAGAGTTACAGTACGGAAGTGAATTAGCAAAATTTCCATAATCTAAAAGCATTACTTTTACAGTTTGTGTGTGTGGTAATATCATAAAATAGCAATTTTAATTCCATGTTTGTGCCATAAATTGTGGATAAGAAATACATATAAATATAATTTATGTCCAAAAACAAATGCTATGCCTACAGGAAACACTTAAATTCAAACTTCACCTTATTCATTAGGTTCTCTTTGGCTAGAAGTTTTATGAAAGTTTATGGTGAATTCTAAGAGAAAATTTATAATGAATTTTCTTACAAAGTTTTATACCAGAATTATAGCAAATCCCCCAAAAGATGAGAGCTATTAACAGAATATTTGATCCCTTAAGATAGTTGCTTACTTGTATATCTTTCAGAAAGTAGGAGGAGGATATTTATGTGGCACAGGACTTTATCAGGCAGACAAGAAAATGGCTGCAAGAAATCGAAAAAAGCTCTTCAATTGCTGGATAACAGAGTTAATGTAGTGCTCTGGATTAGACTGTGCACTGATGGTATTTATGGTTCATGTTGATCTTATTAGAGATGTGTCTGCATTTCATAACCTCAGGTTGTTTCTTTCTCATGAGACGCGCATGCTCTGCAGGCCAACAAAGCAGCGTTAATAGCACTGCTGTTTATCGTGATCGTTCATAAAACGCATGTTCACCTTACTGGCAGTCTAATTTGTTTTGCAACAACCCTATTTACTGTACCTTGGAAGGAAATAGAGTTACAGTAAAATTGAGAGATCAGTTGTGATAATAGGATTATTGCATCCGAGGAAGAAAAAGGTATTACATGTCAGCCTGAAGTTAAGTAGAGGTAAAGGTCCTGTCAGTTCAAAAAACAAAGGTGATGCTTATTAGGGATTTTTAGGCTGAGAGGTGGAAGAGTGGAAACATTAAACCAGCAGCACTTAAGCTCAATAATTAAAACGTTAACACTCATTATCCACTTTGTTTAATCAGTAAAAATAGACTTGTGTTAAAAACAGCACTTGATTTTAGTTGGACTTGATGTGTGGGACTATTCCTGGTCCAGCTACAGATACAAAAGTGTTAATTAGAGTTTTAAAGGCTGTCAGACAGATTTTGTTTCCTTTGGACAGAGCCAGGATAGCTGTTTTCCCTTTGTTTCATCTTTATGTTAGGCTAAACTAATTAACAGCTTGCTGTAGCTTCATTAGTATTTAGCACATAGACATTAGAGTGCCATCTCAACTGATCTGCTCATCTCAACATCAAGAAAACCAGCGTGTGCTTCTCCCAAAATGATGACAAACTGGTCATTTAGCTTCCCTCGTGTACCATAAAGTGAAAGAGTTAAAGCTTTAACAACATATATGAGGTGTTTTTTTATTTTTTAATGCCAAAACACTTCATGCTAATAATAACATTGCTGTGAAATGAACTCTTCTTACAAATTCCCTCTCATAGTTTTCTCATAGATGTGTGTCCTTACCTGTTCTGTGCTCTGCTCCTGTAACAAACCTGTTTTTTTGGCAAATATGTCTCTTCCAAATAAATTTGGCCTGAGTTGACATTTAATGCCCCTAAAAGCTGTACAGTAAAGCTGCATCCTGTCCCCCTGGAAATGAATGAGGTGAAAAAAGAGATTTAAAAGGTGAAAGCAAAGATTTGTGGATGCTGTTATGTGTCTAACACGAGGGGCTGACGTTCATAACCCCTTTTTTGTTATCAGCAAGTTTCTGTGTGAAGCTCAAGTCCTGAAGATACTCTCACAGTGTGTGTGTGTGTGTGTGTGTGAGTGTGGGGTCCCCCTACTGTAGCTTGTTATTTGGTAACATGGGTAAGAAAGGGTACAGTTGGTTGCCTTTATTTGCATTTGAATAGAGCTATGAATAAAACATGCTACTAACTCTCACTGCTGTGTGGGTGTGTGTGTATGTGTATGTGTGTGTGTGTGTGTGTGTGTGTGTGTGTTCCCTATGTGCCTGTATTGCCACAAATGAGGAATGTGCTGTTATGATGAAGCTGATTCCAGGTGTGAGCAAAAAAAAAACATCTTTTCATGCAACTGGCAACATTTCTGACAACTGCAAAGGAAGCAAATAAAATGACTTAAAATTACATTACATGCTGCAAAATGGGAATCATTTTTAGCTTCAGAACTGTACCACAAATCCTGAACTGAAAAATTAAACCAGTCTACTAATTGGATTAGTTTTCCCCCCAGTTCTGTGAGTCTTCATCTCAATAGTTTTTGCTCAAGTTGAAAGCACAGTTGTGGCTCTGGCACACAGACAATATATAAATTTGGGCGACAGTCCTTTTTTCATTATTACTCTCTGATCAGTATTTGATGGGATCTCTGTGCATCTGCTACAGTGTCCTCAAGCAGAGCAGTATCACCCCTACAATTTATGTACTGTGTGGATGTGTGTGTGTCTGTGTGTTTTTGTTTGGAGCGCTCTCCAAAAAACACAAATTCCAATTACCGCAAATGCAAAATGAGCCATAAATTAATCTCCAAATCAACTTATAATCCACCATATCCTCCCCGTCAATAAATCAAGCACACCCTCCCTGCAATTACCCTCCTATGATCAGGGCAGGCAGCTTGAGGGTGCGTTGAATTATGGTGTTAATAGAGGGGGATGTATCCTGGCCAGCAGGCAGCGTGTTTATACCTGGACGGGGCTGCAGATTAATTTGACTATCAATCTAACTAACAGGCAGAGAGAGGGGGAGCGTGCGAGCACCTGCACACGCTGAGGCATTTACACACAAACAGAAGCACATACACAATTCAGTGCAGGCAAGAATGTGAAAACAAATGCTAATGCATGAGGATACATGTATTTGTACACATACCATATTGTGTTACTTTGATGAGGTCTTAAATTCTGCTTGTGCAAACACCAAATGGTAGCAATTAAACCTGTTTTCATCAGTGGAATTTTAATGTTACTCTGCATGAACGGGGGCGGTGCAGTGGTGCAGTAGTTAGCATGGTCGCCTCTCAGCAAAAAGGTAAAGAGCTGGGACCCTGCCTGTGTGAAATTCACATTTTCTCCTCACCTGCTGGTTTCCTCCTGTAGACCAAAGACATGCAGATTCTGTTAGTTGGAGGCTCCACATTTCCCATAGGTTTTAAATGAGAGTGCTGTTGGCACTATCATTGACGGTCCAGGCTGGGATCTGATCTAGCCCTCCAGTGACCCTCAAGGGTTAGCAGGTATTGCTAATGAACGGTAGAAATACATTTACTACATCTACTTTACTACATTAAAGTTACAGCTGCTATAAATTTTGCACTCATAACACTTGGCACAACGGTAACAAATTTTTTAGTGATTACCAAAGTCCTTAGATCCCTTTTAGGTCTTTTAAAAAATAAGAAATGCAAAAAATGCTTCAAAAAAGAGGGTATGTAGTTTCTGCTGCTGGTAGTCTCTGAAACACAGAAATGAGAAAAGATGGACTTTAAAGAACTACTGTTGCATCATGGGATACGTGTGTCTTCATTGTTAAATGACCTCCATTGCCTCCATCATTCAGAAATCTATTTGACTGAATCAGGCAGAAATATCTCACAATACTTTTGATCCTGCCCTTCAACTTCTTTCCTCCCTCTCTGAAGAATCATCTGCTGTTTCCCATGTTGATATCAATGGGCAACAAAATTAACCTCACCTTGAATCAGTTACATTAAAATTTATACAATGGTGGAAACAGGAAACACTCCTGATGTAAAAGTAGACCACTAAACAATAATATGGAAAAAAGATGAAGTTATTTTTAACATTTTTACATGAAAAAGTTACATATAATGCCTCAAAAAACAAATAAACAAACAAACAAAAAAGCCATCGTAGTCTTATAAGAATTAAAGCCTCTAAAGAGACAAGGCCTCACATGTGAGCCAAACAGCACACACACCCTCTTATAGTGAAACACACTGCGTCAGCTCGCTGACACATGAAAATTGTTCAACACTGCAACCATCCCACTCTGTGTTTGTTCCATGTTGGTCCTTTATGTATTTGTGTATGCATGCATGTGCCTTTTTGCATGCGTGTTTGTCAGGTACTGTTTGTGTGTGCCGAGTGGATGCACAGCTACAACTCTCAAGTCAAGTGTCAGTGCACTGCACCAAAGGGCAAATCTATGCATGAGTGTGTGTATTTTCCACTCGAGTTCTAATGCTCCTTTATGTGTAAGGTCAGCAACCTCATTCTGTGAGGCATCGATCAATATGTGTTATGACTGATATGCAGCAACCCTCCGTGTGTCTCAGGGGACAGTTTAAACTGCAGACCTCATAGATTTGAATAATCCTTTCATATACATATTTCTTTTATCATGCATTATTTCTGTTAGTACTGGGAGGTGCAACTGTTATGTTGCCTCGGAATACCACGTCTAGATCTGTGCATGTATGAGGTATTTTAAGTATTTATACCGGAAGTGCATCTTTCAGGCCACAAGAGGGCACTTACATGATACAGTATATAGGTTTTGAGTGGAAAAACAGTAACTTTATTTATGATACCAAAGATTAAGCTGCAGGTCACAAGAAAAAAAAAATACTTTTTTTTTTTTCTATTCACGCACTGTGATGATTGTTTTGATGCCATGAGTGTGTATGTTAAATTTAGAAAAAAATAAAAATCTAACAAACTCCACATCATATGTATGTTTTCTGGTTATCAGTTGCAGAAATAAAAAAAGGTTTTAAACTTAAAATATTTGTAACTCAGTTATCTACTTTGCTGAGTTCTATGTTTAAATCATTTCAATGTTTTTAAGAGCTTAAAGGAAATTGGTAACTTTTTTTGGGGTGATGGTGCATTTCATTTTGCCACCTGTTGCTTACTTCCAGGACAACATCAGTCAGAGAGTAAGGGAAAAAGGTCGCGAATGTAACTAAACATAACTTAAATTGAACTTTAACGCATTATCTCGTCTCTGAATATTCCTGCCTGAGTCAGTCAGATAAATTTTCCTCTACAATGGCAGCTGTTTAACAATGAAATAAACAACATGCCCCAAAGCTACTTCACAGCTTTGTTTTGATTGAAAGACCCCTAGTGGAGAAAATTACATACTGTGCATTTAAAATATGTGTTCTAGTGGTGTGTACAGTTTTAAATAACAAATTGCTTTAAAATAATATGATCAGAACCTGATAACCACATGGTGAATCTGCGGTCTTAAGACTCCTTGAGAGTCTGGGGTCTGGGGCCAGGGTGCTGCTGTCCAGTTGCAATGGTGTCTAATTGAATGTTTACCTTGCCTGCTCACATGAAGGATTGGTATGCCTAACCTGACAACTACAGTTACTTATTTTTATATTTTCTGCAAGTTATGAATGAGTGACGATGTCAAAAACATTTTATGTGGTTTAACTTTTAGAAATGCAACACAACATCTCATTTTTAATGTAGGAAAGGTAGAGTCTGGAGACATCCGGCCAAGGTGACTCCACTGAGTGTGTATGTGTTCGTGTGTGTGTGCTACTGTGTGTTTGTGTGCATTAATTGTGTGTACGCAGAGTATTTACCCACAGGCCTGTATTTAATAAAGCTGTGCAAACTTGATTTGTGAGAAATGCCCATTATGGACAAGTTCATGTGCCTCCTTGTATATTAATGTCAACATGTACAGTAAATGTGTGTGAATTATGTCCGCCAGCAATGTGAGTCCTGGACACTGGACTATGTTCTTTATCAATGCTTTATTAAATGCAAAAATCAGGTTGGATATAAATATTTCAGAGGAAACTGCAATTCTTTTTGGTCAAAAATTTCAATGGCAATTAAGATGGGCCTTTTACTTATTAAACTGAAAAAGCATTTAATTTGTAGATCTCAATCCTTGTCTTTGGACCCCAAATACTGGATTTATCAGTTGCTGAACTAGATACAGTTCACAGAATGACAATCTGTCTTCAAAATCGCTTAAAATACTTACATCCCTCATATTTTTCTGAAAATGTGATTTCCTGTCCACTAATGTCTTATTTCCTGATCATTTCCAACCTTTTGGCACTCTTGTCAGGTGGAACTGGAGGACTTAGCCTGCACTCATGAATTAATGTCTACTCTGGTACTTTTAGGTCAAAATCAATGAGTGAGTGGCATCATTTTAGGATAATTGCATGCTACTTCAATGAAATCATGCTCACTATGGCTTTAATGGGTGAGTATGCAGGTCAGTGTCTTCCTGAAGGACACTTCGACGAGTTCTATGGGTATTTTGAGGATCAAACTAGCGCCGTCACTTTACAGATGCCTTTCTACCACTAGACCACCCTGACACACCAGTTTTTTGATTTTCACACATCCTCCTCTGCCCTCCTTACCCCTCTGTCCTTGCCTCCATATCTCCACCAAGTCAGATCCCATTTCAGAGCAACTTAAAACCCCTTGAACATCAAAGTGTCAAAGCCAAGGCTTACTTTTTTTTTTTCAAAAGACTGGCCAGGGCAGCAGGCATTGCCTCAAGTTGGCATGTGCTGGCACATGTTGGCCCACATTGGCAAGAGAGTGGTACCGACTCAATGGCTGCCAAGTCATAGAGGACTGCCAAAGCAACTTCAAATGACCGCTCTCTCCTTCTCTGCTCCGATTTCGCTCTCCCCTCCTCTCTCTTTTTACTCTCCTCCTGCCGTTGTCTGTTTCTCTTTCACTGACTCTCTCTTTCTCTTTATGTCTTTGTCTTTATCTCCGGCTCAGAGTCTGTTAATCTGATGAAAAGAAAGGTTAAACATTTGGCTGGCATTAGAAAACACCCTTGTGACAACTATGTGTGTGTGTTCCTTGTGTGAGAGTGTCCCCAGAGAGTTGATTTATCCTCGAATGCAAAGAGAGACAGGTGGATCAGCTTACTAGAAACATCTCGTGGGAATAGTTGAGAGAGAAAGAGAGGGAGTGAGAGGAACACAGAACTGGAGGAAGGATTCAGCCTTTATTTGACTTCATTGTCCATCCATCCCTTCTTCTGTAGTCACTTATCCTTTCCAGGGTTGCAGGGGGCTGGAGCCGATCCCAGCTGACTTGGGCTAGCGGCGGGGTACACCCTGTGTAGGTCACCAGTTCAGCAGAGGGTCTGACACATAGGTTGATGCGGGCAATTTAGAGTCACCAATTAACTTAATTAGGTGAAGGGAGGTTGGAGCACCTGGAGGGAACTCATGCAGACGCAGGGAGAACAAGTCCAGTTTGAACCCAAACCTTCTTACTCTGAGGCAACAGTGTTAGTCAACGCTCGTGCCTCCCCTGACTAATGGTTGAGGTTTGGTTAAAATTATGCAATTAAAATGACTCAGCCAGGGTTAAATGAAGGTAAAGGTTGTATTCATGGGTGAAAGAAACCAATACTGACTGTTGGTAAGAAACAGGTTGCAAACTGTGGCTACCAGGATGAAAGCCAGCCAGTTTGTAAGCCGGACCACCCATCCTGAGCTCTTCTCTGTGTCTTTTCCTTTTTTTTTTGCAGAGGTATAATGATGTGTCTTTACTTCCACTATTGTTCCTGGACGGGTGCAGTTAATTTTACAACCAAAAAAAGTTGCCAGAGGGAAAATTGTCAAATGTATGTCTTAAACAAATAGTTCAACACATTCACTTAAAAAATTTTTTATGTATTTTATCAGTGGAATGTCTGCTGACAACAGAAAATGTCATTAAAACATTTGTTAAAAAGTATTTTGTAATGTGTATTCCTACAATATCTACTGTATTCCGACTACCATTATAATACATTCATAAAACTGTGATATTATTACTAAAACAATGATCCATGTAACTTCCCATGCTAAATATGCTTCTGACTTCACATTGCTCACTCACTCTGTGTGTGTTAGCTCTATGATAACACATAATGGGAATTACCGTTTATGTGCTATGGAGATTATCACTGAGACTGCATTATAACGAAGAAACAATGTGTCACTTGCCCAACATAAGTACAGTCAAACATGCAGAAAAACAGCCACCTTGTCAGTCTTCCCAACAACAAGCCGGATGGCCAATCTGACTTTTTCCCTGCCAACAAACCAACCTGCCACCGACCCTACAAGGCCAAGTATCCTGCCAATATGTCACCAAATGAAACAGCCACACACCCACCCAGTTGGCCTGTCTTTTTAGCCAGCTTGTCAATCATTTTTCCCACACAGAGACCATGTTACATTTCCATCTAACGCGATTTGTTCAAGTGAAAAACGGGCAAAGTCAGAGGCATGAAATCTCTCATCTCACGCTACCTTGTTCACTGTCTAACACTCATTATTTTGTTCACTCGGAGTCCTTTTCTCAGTCTCTGTCCTCTACTGTGTGTGTGTGTGTGCGTGTGTGTATCTGTGTGTCCCCATCTACTTTTTGATTTTCTTTTTGGCTGAACTCTCAGAGACATTGGAGTGTGTGTTGCAGGATGGAGGTTTGGTGCAAAGTCCTCCTTATGACGTTAAAGCCTCAGAAATAAACTGAGACCTCTCACTGTGTGTATCAATTCCTTTCAAAGTATTAGTTGTATGTGTTTGTGTGTGTGTGTGTGTGTGTGTGTGTGTGTGTGTGTGTGTGTGTGTGTGTGTGTGTGCGTGTGCGTGTGTGTGTGT
>JAQMCX010000058.1:4486696-4545190 GCA_029814765.1 Acanthurus leucopareius | reverse complement strand
ACACACACACACACACACACTCACACACACACACACACACACACACACACACACACACACACACACACACACACAAATGTGTTGGAAACTCATCTTTTCAAAAGGTGCTTTGAACCACACTTTCTCCTGAGTCTCATCTCTCACAGAGGGGCTCCGGGGTTCATACAAGAGGCTTCATAACCATTGTTCTTCAGCATGACAACATAAATATCTCAATAAACATGAAAAGACAACAAATATGTAATCAATCTAATTCTTTAAAGCCTGTGTTTGCTATTTTTATGATGCACAGTTAATCTGCAGTGATGTTATGATAATTCTAGGGTTTCTGGAATATGATCTAGTCACCTGTCTCTGACCTTTCATGTCATCCAAGATCTGAAGTTTAGTCACCTGTTGCACTTTAGAAGATGTGCTGTCATTAAGCTACATCAGGGAACAAACTCTTTCAAATGACAGTCCTCTTATAACAGACTCCTTCATCCAAGAGACAGCATGCTATTTTGAATAGTATGCTGTTACTTTTTTCTTTTCCAGAAAGACTTTTTTTATCTTTATGGAAAGAAAGTCCATGTCAATGATGGAAAATGCAGCGGAAATACAAGAAGTAAAAGTGCTAAAGAGATAAATCGAGACAGCAGAGGAAAAGGAGCAGAGAGAGTGATTTTCTCTTTGCTTCTGAAGGACAGAGCAAGAGTTGCAGACACTGCAATTCCAATCAGATAGGAAAAGACCCAGTCATCAAGGTTTAGACTGAATATATGTGTGTGAGTGTGTGAGTGTGTGCGTGTGCGTGTATGTGTGTACGTGCTATACATGAGAGGAAAAGTATGCAGCACAGCACTGGGTGTGTGAATAAAGTCGCACATGTCAGTGTGTGGGTCTCCACTATGGTTGCAAATGCACCTAGCTTCTATTGAGATGATATATAGCGTGTGTGTGTGTGTTTAAAACAGAAGCTGTCACATAAATGCAGACAGAAAGCAGGAATATTTTGAACAATCTTGAATATATTAGACCTGATCTGGAAATTGCTGGATTCTGCAGTGAAATGAAAGAAAAACCCGGGATTGTTCAGCACATTTAACTCTACGACGCTGTCACTTCAGTTATTTCACCCGGCTATTCATATTCTCTCATATGCTTAAAATATGTTCAGATTATTGAGTGGTAGAAAAACTATGGGATCATAACTGAGATCATGTCATGTTAAAAAATGTGTGTGTCAGATCTGCAGTTACATGCTGTTAAACTAGCAAAAAGGCCCTTTCAGACCCAATTCAGTTTAAGCTGCACTCTCACTCAGTCACAGTCTGGTTAAACTGGGCCTTGCGTGCTGCTTTGTTCATTGTAGGAAAAATCCATTGTGGTGGCACATGCCAGTTAAAATAGCAGGTTTAAAAGCTCAGTGGTGCTGAAGTCCCATTGTGCCAAAAAGGGCCTAAAAGCACAGAGACTTTATCCTCATATTTTCCTCAAAGCTTTGGTGAAACTTCTCTCACATCCTGAAAGGGGGGGGGGTATTCTTCTCTGTTCTGCAAACAAAAAAGGTGTATTTGCCTTCTTCTACATTCTTGATAATCACACAGGGAGATACAGCTCAGTCTTATCTGAGCAAATGAGCAAAGTGTTAGGCAAGTACACACAGCTCATGCAGCATGGTTAAAGTTAGTACAGTCATTTTAATCAAAACGGTATTACACCTGATGTTCTTGAATAATGGAGGCAGGTTTTTCTGTTAGTAAACACCCTCAATCACCATTGTGAGCCGCATGTTTTCCAAATATCCTCCACAGTATTTGAAAAGTTTCAGAGCTGTTGAGCAGTAAGATGTAGAGATGTTTGACTGAGACTAAGCATGTGTGGATGTGTGTGGGTGGATGTGTGTGTGTGTATTTTAACCATCTCAATAGCAGACGGGATGTAGCAGAGCTGAACGGTGCCAAATTCTATGGCACAGCCCGTGGGACAAGCTCTCCACAAACACACATACACACACACGCACACACACCCGCACACACTCACACACACACTTGCACACGCAAACACACATACTCAAAGGACACATTGCCATATGGGATGTTGATTCAACCTAAACATCCATCTTGACTGACACCTCCTCCCCTGTGTGTGTGTGTGTGTGTCTGTGCCTGGGTGTATGTGTGTGTGTGTAAGGACTAGGAGTGGATTGAATTTGTGGGCTGAGGACAGAGAGTTGGGTGTTGAGGGGATTGAAGGTCTGAGTTCAAAATATGAGAAGTTTAGTTTTTCCAAACTCTCTCACTCAGGGGCCGCCTCATTTACTCCCCCCTGCACACCAGTTGGAAGGGGGGACGTCTGGGAACCAACCCACTGGTTCCAGGTGGTCGGAGGGAGCACACAGTCAGGTGCATCTTAACTAACTGTAGAGGAAGTTCTGCAGCATATTAAAACTAAAGTGAAGTGCATATATAAGGAATTAAAAATGTGTTTATATACTTCTGAAATTACAAAAAAAAGAAATCCTTAAATATCTTTGACACTAAAAATGAATGTTATGCAATGCAAACCGACAGTTTTCCGTTTCCTCGTGGTCTATGGTATTGCAGATGACTCATGGAGCTCCTCTGCAGTCAAATGCCATACACATTATGTCTGACTCAATGAGCACTACTCATTGAACTGCACTGGTTTGTGCTTATGAGTCTCAAAACTGAAAGAGATTGCAGTTCTTTTCAAACATAAGCAATACTGAAGGTAATTTCTGAGTATCTTGAAATAAACTGGACATTTTAAAATTTAGAGTTTTTTATTTAATGAACAAAATGTATGGGAGGGCACCTGAACAGCTTTGTGTCTTCATTATTTTTATTACCATTACCAAGCAATCCTCATCACAGACTGCATTTCAGTGTCACAAGAAAATTAAACCCAAACTGTTAAAATGGAGTCAAGTATAAACTTTTCAGTATACAAGTAACTAAATAAGATACGACTAGATATGAAGTTTTCATTACACTCCGACCTCTATTTTGAACACGAGAGTTTCATTTCACGTTTAGAGTCTGAAGTAAAAAGACTCTTCAGAGCACAGTCTTGTTACTGAAGCGTCTCTTTTAGGAGTTAGCGTAAAATCTAATCCAGCATGTTATCATGCTCACCATGGCAATGCTTACTAGTGATGTTTAGCAGGTAGGACGTCTGCCATGTTCACCATCTGAGCTCTGTGTTCTAGCATGCTACAGCTATCTTATTAGCACTAAACACAATGTGTCACTAAGAGCAGATTAGAATATTAATAGTTTTCCAGGTAATTATTTATAAGGCATTCATTGGAAAAAAATCATTTATCCACCTAAGTTACAGTTACTCTTGAGGATGAATGTGTATATCGAATGCCATTAAGATCCACCTAATCATTTTTAAAACTTTTCACGCAAAACCAGGAAAGACAAACTTGTAAGAAAAGTAAGGGAAGCATCAAAGTTAGTATGATTCATTTTCTGGGCATCATAAATGTCTGCACCAAATTTCATAGCCATCCATCCCAAAGCTTTCAGCATAATTCAGAGTGAACCACAGAGGGAGAACAGCTTGCAAGCCAAAATCGCCAAATAAATGACTCCAGAAGTTTAAAGGATTATAAAATGAGCTGCGAGATATGCATTTTGTGCAAAAAAAAAGATGTCTACATTATTAATGAATAATCAGACATGCATTGTAAGATAATGGCAAGTATACTGTATTGTCTCAACATCACTATGATGACTGGCTAAAGCAGAGTGACTGTAGATCAGGGTTTGTTGGTGGATTAATGACATTAATAGTATATAAATAGCTGATTTTAGCAGGTGATGTACTGTATGTACAGAGAAATGTCCGGTATAATGTCTCAATGCTTTGCAGTGTTACACCAAACCTTTGCTGCTTATTAACATCCTTTCTTTGTAAATGTCTGACTTTCCGATTAACTTGAATGCACTAAAAGCTGAAAATTAACATCTTTAATCTCTTCAAACTTACTCCATCCCAAGAGATGGTAGAAGACCCACAAATATTTTTGGAAAATTATACGCTACTTGTAGTTTAAGTGTTGGATTTTTTTTTTGAACAAAGAGCCCTGAAGCATGTTTTAGTTGAAAGGAGCTGTTAATCCCCAAGTTGCCTAGTTAGATCAGGGATAAATTCAAGACGCACTCGTCTTTAGAAAATATCTTCCCTTACAAAATATCAATAAACCATCTCATAGTTCAGCAACAGAGCAACATGATATAATCAAACAGTTGAGATTACTATCACACACATTATCCCCTACGGTTACAACATAATACAGAGATGATAAAACTAATCTAAAATAGAGAAGAGGAGAGATGAGAGGGGAGGGGAGAGAAAAGGAAGAAATGAGGAGCCGGAGGATGAGAACAAAGGAAACTGGGAAGAAGAAAAGGGAGAAGGAGAAAATGGAAAAATATGAGGTGTAGAGAGAGAGACGAAAAGAGGACTGATGAGAAGAGAACCAAAAAACTGAAAATAAGGAAAGAGAGGAGTTCCCTTTTACACTCTTAATTGGTTTATGAGGAGCAGAAAATTTGCTCAGTCCCATGAAATGGTAGGGGGTGATGACAACCTTGAACATCCAAAAAGCCACCTCTTTTTATTTGATATCTGTGTACTACACACCAACACACACACACACAAACACACACATTTGAGCCAGGAGCTTGAATTAAAACTTGTTGCCTGGGAGCAAATGTTTCTTTACATGAGATAGGATTTTAAACGTACAAAGTGTGGATGCAAAGTTGCATTCATGCATATGTGCAAATACATGCATACTGCACATCCAAGCTCCTCTATGCAGATGAAATATACATGTGCGAGCTGTAACTGGAGACAAACCACTGCTTAGTTAGCAACCCACTCACCCTAAACACACACACTCACACACACACACACACACACAGAGTCCTCAGGTCCTCCAAAATCCTCTGTTGTCAGCAGGCTTTGCTTTGATCAGGTAAATAGGTCAGCTGAGGAAATGTCATGAATGACTGTGTGTCTGTTCGTAGACAAGGCCAAAGCCGAGTTATTTAAGGTTTGCCATCACTATGAATTTCTAAAATTTTACTGCATCACTGCTGCATTACTGCTGCAGTGGTGTTTTCTTCAAAAGAAACACAGTTTCGATTGCATCTTGTTGATCACATAATCAAGAACAGCAAAGAGTCTGATATGTCATAAATGATCAGGCATGTGTGTTTTAGATTAACTTCGGTCATCAACCTGTTTAAAGTTAATCCTTCAACATCTGCCTCTCTGGGCCTGTTTAAAATAGCTTAATTGTAAAGCTTTTAACAGAAAACCATTAAGCCTGAAATGCATAAATGCATTGGTGAATTTGTATAATTAAACAAGTTGAAAAATATTAAGCATGTCAAATAAGGCATAATAGCTTCTTTTGTTGCTAATGGAGCCACTAACATCCGCCCTTAGGTTATTACATCCATGTGGAGAGATTTTTATTGTCCATGAAGATGGAAGTTCATGAAATCAACACTTGGGGGAATCATCTCATCCAATTTTGCCTTTGATGATGCATGTAGCTCCTGTAGCTGTCAAGCTAATGTTAGCTTACTGAGGCTACCCCTTGTTTGCATTATTAATCTTATCTCGGCACTAAAATAATATAAGAATAATGTTATGTTCTAGACTACAAGTCGCTATGGCAAGTCTACACCTGTACTTTGGCAAAAAGGTGCTTTTGGATGGACACTCATATGCAAACATGCTAATAACAAAGCTTTCATGCTAATGTTTAGCGGGTATGAATGCTTCCATGTTTACCATCTTAGTTTATTGTGTTAGCTTGTGAATAGTTCTTAATTAGCAAAAAACACAATGCAGCTGAGGTTCATGAGAATGACTGAAATTTATTATCCAAATCAGTGAAAGGAAGTGAAAGAAAGTAGCTCATCAGTTTAATTTAAGTGCACCAAGAGAAAGCAGACCTCTTCATCTTCATCAGTGTTATTATAATTATCATCTTCCCAAATGTAAGAAAATTTTAAAAAAAAAACAACCCAGCAGTCATGAAGTTGCACTAAAATACTATTCAGATAAATTTGATCTCCAAAATTTAGATTGTAGAATTAAATTTAGTGTTAGAAAATTAATACTGGTGCAGAACTTGAATGGACACTTCTGAAGCTAAATGATTGAGTGTTTGGTTTGTGTGATAAGTTGGCTATTACTCAGATTGACACCGGTTGAATCACAGTATTAATTTATTCTCTCCTTTTTGCTGTATTACCCCCCAATATAAAGGTTGAGGGAGAAACAATATCAAATCATTAAATCCCCTCTCTCTATATATTCTTTTTTCTCCCTATCTCATATTGTTTTGTTCTCATTTTCTCTCACTGGCACTGGCTCTGCGCTGATATTATTGCCATCATTAATTGTAGCCTTGTCTGTGATTGTGTGTGTGTGCATGTGTATGTGCACCCGCGCATGTGTATCACTCTCCCTGCAGTCAGCTTGAATCACTGCAGGAAACCCAGTTACAGTAGCCAATTAGAGACCACACACACAATTGTATGACACACACACACACACACACACACACACACTATTTGTCTCATAGGCTACAAGATAATGTCTGCTCAATATGTGACCATCAAAACACAATTTTTCATTCAACAATCTCTTGCAGCATTTACACATAAAGTAGCTTTTGTTTTCATTATCCAGTGTCTTTATTTCTGTCTATTTGCTCTCTGTCCATCTTGTTTCCTCTCTTTCTTGATTTCTCAGACAGTGAGGAGCCAATTACGGTCCAGGGGTCTCCTGGCTTTTCCTTTCCTGTCTCCTGCTGGTTGGCTGAGAGCTGACCAATCAAAGGTCTCATGGGGGGCAAAGAGCTGACCTGAGGAAATGTCATCTTGCTGAGTGAAGAAGTCTCTGCTGTCTTATTTAACATGCATATAATCAAATCTATAGCCAGTTCTGACCACATATTTTCAAGCTCAGAGCTTTCTGCTTATGAGTGATTATATGACATAGATGACGGTCGCAAAGGTACATGGTGGCTACTACGCATAATATAAACTAAGTGAACATAGATAAAGGTTTATATAACTGATGCTTTAATCAGGTTGTTGTACACAGGCTTCATTTCTGTGAACAGAGGATAATCATGCCAGAAGCTGAGGAGATTCATGTTTTTCGTCCCTTTCTCTCCAATCAGTATTTTCAGGTTACAATTTTTACTCACAACAGTGTGAAATGGAACTGCTACCAATCCTTTTGCAACACAGTGCCAACTTGATCAGAAATGTTATTTGGCAAAAAGCTAATGTATTCCTCTGAGGTGTGATGCATCACCAATCCATCATAGTCTTTGTGGAGGCAAACAGTGTTTCAGGGATTATAAAGGGAGTGAAGCTGCACCAGGCTTTGTTCCAGACTTATGATGAAGAAGTTGCTCTGTTTGTCCAATACAGATTCTAATTTTAGACACATTTTCCTTACAGAGTAAAGGATGACTCAACGATTATAGTCATAATAGAATCAAAAGCATCTCATTTGATTAATTTGCTTCAAAGTATGTAAGAAAAAAGCCTCCTCTTTTCTCCTTTGTTACCCTATTTCCTGGAAAATGTCTCTTAAAATTACTTAATCTTTTTTTTTTTTGTTGCAGTTTTGTCAATACAACAATCACAGATTTTTCATCAATCCTGCACAGTTAGGAAGTCAACACTATTAAAGTTACACTGACTGATAAAATGTGTAAGAGGGAAAAGGTTTGTAAAGGGTTTCCTGTTTTGTGTCACTCACTGCTCTCCTTACTCTGTTTCTCATTCTCAGAAGGCAGCTTTTTCATTGAAGAAGCTCTAATAGACCAACTAAATGCTACCTGTCCTGCACCAAATGACAGACAGACATAGTTAGTGACAATTAGATGGACATAGTAAAGCATTTAGAAGTGCAAGAGCCAGTGAATCCCTTCAGGAGTTGCTGGAGACAAAGATGAATCATTACTGCTTCAAAAAGGCTCCGTAACTGTGAATCTTAAGTAAAATGTAAAACTGTACCCTAAATGCAGCAGTGAACGAATGCTTTATCCTTAATTCCCGTTGATGAATCCTTTATTAACATCCAACCCTACCAGACACTTGTGACAAACTCATTTCTAATTCACAGACATCAGCTAACAGGACTTTTTGTGAGATAAAATCCTCAGAAACAGTCACTTCTTACTAATGTTTAATGCTACATTATTGCGAAATCCCCATGTACAGCTTCAGGCTCGCTTTAGTCTTACAACAAGGAGAATTTCTGATTTCCACAAAAGCTTCGTTTGTATGTCACCTTTCTGTATCTTTGTGTAGCTGAAAGACTTTTCTGGCATTTCTACTTGATTTGACAGCTGTAAAGAGATAAAAAGGCAGCGAGTGAGAGAGCAGGAATGACATGCAGCAAAGGGCCCGGCCTTAATACATGATATGAGCTCTACCAGGTGAGCTAACCAGGCGCCCTGCTGAAAGCCTGTCTGTGCCCATGTACTTTTTTTATATGCAAGAGGGAAGCGTAACTAACAGTGTAAAAAAAAATTCCATCCCAGTTCATTTCTGCGCTCTGCTGCAGTAAAAAGGTGCATTTCAACTGTAGCTACATTTGTATGATAAAGTACCTGGCATGTAGTCACAAAAGCATCTCACTCTGAGTGTCTCAGCTCTAAACCCCTCTCCGTGTATCCGTGCACTTTCACGTTATACCACAACAAAGCATGACTAACCAAGTGAAAAGTTCAATTTGGGCTGGATCCAGAGCCTGTTCCCTGTAAAGATTGCACTTTCCACAGCAGCTCCATGCTCATGAGTGTCTCCCAAATCCTGTAACTGCAAAGAGATGTTTGTACCCAGTGTCTCTAGCCAAACCCTGCAGTCCTCTGTACCACTGGGAGTGATCTGACTGGGTCTGAACACAGGGATGTTCACAGATACTAAGGCCCGAGGCCAAACCGAGTAGGAGGCTTCAAGAGTTGCTTCCTCCCAACTGCACACGGAGGGCAACTTTGAAATACAAAACATGTCCTCCTACATCTCGCTTACTCTTTTTTGCATCGAGTTTTCTTAGACGTATCGCTTCCTGTCTTGCTTATTTAATCTGTACATCTGTATCCTCCTTTTGTGTGTCACTGCTCTCTTTCTTTAAATACTCCTCTCTCAAATCTGGCAAAGATACTTCCTCCCCTCAACCTGAACAAGAAGGAGACGAGCGCTTGAAAAGAAGAAAAGGTTTTTCTGTGATGCTCTTTCCACTTCGTCTCCTCTTCCAATTCATGTATTCTGAAGGACGGCCAGCACTCTCACAAACACATACAAACAGATACTTTTTTTCTTTTTTCAAAGTAGCTGGGACCTCTCTCTCTGTGCACAAATTCTGGGTGGTAGAACAAGAGTTCATGCGGTGAGGCATTCTGGGAAGATACATTATGGTGCGTCTTATATAATCTTCATTGGAAGGGTTTCACAGTGAGAGAAATAGACTCCTTTTCTTCTTTCCCAAACTTTTCTTTGCACTGTGTGTATAAAGCTCCTCTCTCACCTTCCATTAACCTTTTTATATTATCTAGAACATTCTTTCACATAATTTAGATGGAATACATGAATAATTATTTGCTGAATGTTTAAATAAATAACCCTCACTCACTTATAATTTGAAGCTATTTAAATTTGACAATGGACACTTTTGTGAGTTTCCCCTACTTTCAATTCAGAAAAATGCAGTTTTAATCTCCAAGTTTATAGAGCAGATTGAGGTCTCTGATCTTCTGATGGTTTGGTGGCAATGACTAAATCTTCATTAAACCTTGAACACAACTTGGATTGTGATGTTTTTGGCAACATGGAAGTTTTCCTGGACAGCAGTTAGGACTTACAAGCAGCAGAGTGTTTTGAATTCCTTTGTCCTTCACTTTACCTTCCATTGCTGAAAATGTAAGGACACTTTGCAGCCAAATGACTTTCTAAAGGCTGACAACATTCTAGCTCTTTAAGAGTGATACCAAAACATCTCTATCGCCCCCTGGAGTCAGGCTGCAGTACAGGTCTTACCAATACATCCTTACCTCAATTGGTCAAATATCAACTCGAAGTCACACCCAAAAGATGATTTCTGACATTAAAGGCTCTTTTTATAACACTGGTTTATGCTCATGTGTTCATTATTTTCCTGATAGTTTGGTTCTAATAATATATCTGATGCAATAAAACAGGATGTAACATCGTGACAGAAAGCTAACCCTGACGCATGACTGAGCCGGGTCGGTGTAAGGATGGGACGTAGATAGAACGGCACCACCTGCTCCTTCACTAATGCACAGACTCCAAATGATGTCACCAATGGATGATGGCAGCGCCCGTATGTGGGATCTTTGGCTTTATTTCTGTACAGTGGGAGGATGTGGACACTGTTTGTTTACTTTATTTTTCTGCAAAGGGGAGAAAATTGCACATGAATCAGAGATAAATCAGTGAACAACTCTAAAATGGAGAAAAAATATTATATCCAATAAAGTATAATATCTTTATCAAGAAATCAGAACATGATCTCTTACTTGTGTGCATATAGTGATGCATGACTATTGCAGTAATTTGTAATTATTGCAATTATTATTATTGACATTATTGACATCCGGCCTAAAATCTTGTTAATTCCCAGACTGGTTTGCATTGATATAAATGCAAAATATGCTACTTTCTTTTTTGGTTGACTCTTTGACATGCCCCCCACCCCTCCACCCCTCCACCCAGTCTAGCATTAAAGTCCAGGGGGCATGTTAACAGAAAAGCAGCCAGAGTTACAGTCTTCCCCAAACTTATCACTTATGACTCAATAGTTGCATAATTTCTGTGTTCCTCTGCAAGAGCTTTGTCAACGCTGTGTCCCTTGTGATGCCATCAGGGCTTTGAAATTGCAATTTTTAGCAAACTGTCTGCATTGGAAACTTTGCATGGAGCGTGAAATGCATATATGTAATGCATTGGTGAAATGAAAGGATGCCATTATGTTGCATCATCGGATTCAGTGTTTTTTTGAGGTGTACTAGAAATGAAATGTTAAGACATCTAATGCTCCGCTTTGTTGCAAAGCTGCAAATTTTTCAAATTTAATAAAATGGCAAAGCTGCACCCTGATAAGCTATGAAGAGAGGCTTTGGGTACCTGATTTCTCTAATCTATCATTTCCTAATGCGAATAACACGCCTCCAAATTCTGACAAAGAATTTGGAGTAAGAGTTAGGGAAAGAGGCATGTAATTTAGGGATGGAGGCAATTTTGATGAATATTCAGTCGGTCTGTCATATTTCCCCTGATAGAAAGACAAATAGAAGACCGAGGAAGGATAGCAAAAAAAGAAAGAAAAAAAAACAAAGAAATTGTTAGAAAAAAACCAAGATCACAATAGAAGAGGGTGATGCTGCTATAATTGCATGGACTGATGGGGGGGGGGGTATTGCATGTGTGTGGGTGTGTGTGCATGCGTGCAGAGGTTACACTGGAGCTCCGGGCAGCATTGTGAAAAGGACGATTGGTGTTAAATTGGGGTGAAAAGAGGCTTAGGTAGAGATAGACAGACTGAAGAGAGAAAGAGAGAGCAAGGGAGAGATGGTCACCCTTCACTCCACACATGGATTAGAGGCTATAGAGACATTGACAGGCTCAAAACCTGGCTTACATTGCTAAAGCCCTGCACAGAGACACACACACCCACAACTCTGTATGTGTCAGTCTGAACAACTACAGTATATTTAGCAGTGGAAAAAGAATAGTTGACTGTTTGGCTGTCAACATTTCTCCGTTTGGCTGAGATTTCTCAGCTGGATTTTAAAGTCTCGACAGACTGGGCACATTTTGAGACAATTCGGATGGCAAAAACTCTCACTCTCTGTGACAGCAGTATTTTCCAGTGCACTTTTATTATCCTGCAGCCATGTATACATACATCATCATTCTCTCTGAACGAGAATCCCAAAGCAACTGTTTAACAAATAAACAAGTAAGACTTTTTGATCTGTTTCATAAGTTTTTTTGATTCTCTTTGTTTATTGTCAGTATGTTGTAATCTTCCTCAAAATTTGAGGCCGTGTATTATTAATTTAGTGCTTTGAGCTAAATGCTAACACCAGCTTCACAATCAGCATGACAATACTCTGGCTTTTCTTCATTTTCTCCAAGATATCAAAGCCATTTCCCAGCAGTCACCTGTTTTGTTTCTCCCAAAAAAAATCCTAAGTTGGTCCTAAAACTTTGTTACAAGCACTTTTCATACACAAACCCAAAAGTTTGTATGTACCAAGATGCCAGATCATCTGTCTAAGGGCCCTGACACAACAAAAATAGATCAGAGAACTAACAACAACAAAAGCTGACAGTTGTGTTGTATCATGTCACCAGTGTTTTTGTCCAAAATGCTGCACTTGAACACACTGTAAAGACTGCAGCAGACAGCAGACTCTTTCCTTTTTAGCTCCATGTTAAAGGAACTCATCAGTCAAGTGAGAGAGAGCTCCACTGCAAATTGAACATGCTCAATCAGCCGAGAAGCCAGTTCTAACACAAGCCGCACACACGTACATGAACAATTTAAACCCATCTACAACCTGGCAACCCATAACTCAGGTTCAGGAAAATCTGCACAGGTGTTCTCAGACAGGCCAGCTAGGCTCTGCAGTGAAGAAATACATGCACTTTGACCCCATTCCCATTAAAAAACAAAACAAAACACTGGTGAGTTCCTTGAAAAAAAATGTGACATAATTGATTTGCTGCTTGCTTTGCTGAAGAGCTACTATCCAGTTTGGCTGCTTACTTTTTTGTCCTTTGAATGGTTGTTAGAGTAATAGAGTAATAAATGCAGTGATAATAACCATATGGCTTGCTACTTTGTGACAGTCCTGAGCCACAGTAAAGAAAATACCCCTTTGCTTTAATCCTAATTGCTTAAAATGTTTCTCATCCACATTTACAACGTATCATTACCGTGATATTACCTTCACCCTGACAGAGCATCTCTCAAAGTAAAAGACTTAGAAGTTAGTTAATCTTGCAATTGATTTGTTTTGGAGAGAGACGATTAAAAGTCAATTTATTCCTTTACAAACAGATGGAGAGACGAGACGGAGACGGAGGCAAACAGAGGAATAAAAGAGAGAGACAGAGTTCTCTCTCTCTCTCTCTCCAAATGATGTTTGGTGTAATTAACATTTTCATTATTTGAATGAAGAAAACAATCTTCAGAGAATTACAAGACAATGTGCTGGTGATGTTTATCTTTAAAGCTAATGCAGGGCCATTTATAATAAAATTTTACTGATGCTGACTGATATTGAGACGGCTATTTTATTGATTTCAGAAGCAGCTGTCAAGATAGAATCAATGATTGTGTGAGCACTGATATCAAGCCCTTAATACGTTATCACACCTCTTATTATAAATTATATTACTTTACTTTGCAAGGAAGAAAAACACTGCTTTTAATCTTTGTTCATTTAGGTTTTTTTTGTTGTTTTTTTTGTTGTTTTTTTAAATAAGTTACCCATATTTAAGGTCAGTTAGGATGAAGCTGTGACAATCATCCACCTAGCTTAATTTAGCAAAAAGAATGGTAACAAGCTGAGGTGGCTAACCTGCCTCTATGTAAAAGTCATGAGCTTAAGGTTAAGGACTATTTCTAGGCTGGGCTTCCAGAGAGAAAAAAAAAGTATATCACAAAATGTCAAACTAATCTTTTATGAACTTTGTTTAACTATTATAATGTGAACACAGCATCAGATATATCATATCTCCAACTGTGGGGCTAAAGCTCTTTCAACCCCAACATGTGTATTAACAGTGCATGGCAAGTATGTGATAGTTTACCAATTTGCTTTTTATGCACAAAAGGAAAACCTGCGCAGCACCACAGCAATGTCTTCTAAAGACTTATCATCCAGCTGTGTGAGTGTGATGGAGGTGCACAGATCTAGGCTCACTGATTGGCTTGTAAACACAAAGCAGACAGCTGTGACGTGGAAGTGGCACGTGAGAAAACCAGCTGTTTGTTTTATTCGTAGCCCCAAAGTCAATCTTATTCTGATGGGTTTTCTTTATTTGTGGGTCTGACATTTAATTCTCATTCATAAATCTGTTATTTTTCTATTCTGTGATCAATACTTAGCATTATAAGAAGAAAATGTTACCTTTGAATTCTTAATATTTGTGATGCAGCAGTTGGAATCCGGCAGGTCAGATGCTGTGACCGAGCTTTTCATAGCAATAAAATCCCAGCTTCATGCCACTGCTATGGTGTCTTATTCATTCCTGATTTCAGCATATTACTTCATGTACTCTTCATTTGATGTTAACACCTACATATGGAACATTTTGTCCTCTCACATTTTTTTCTTTTCTGATCTCTCCTCTGCTGAGCTTGTATTTTATCCTCATTTCTATTGACACTCTAAAATAAATTTCACACTGCTTAATCTGTAATCATTTTTTGCATCCAATCATAGTGTTTCCTTTATAAAAAACATGTCTGAATATCTTAAGCTCAGACCTCACACCAGATATTCCTCTTCTTCATTTTTCTTTTTTTTTTTCATAATCCCATCCTTTTATTATATGACTACATCTTTATTCCAGAACATAAATTGGTTCTTCAAAAACACAATCTCCTCCCTGTTGAAATATTTAGGTCACTCTTTAGAACTGGTGCTACTACCACGGCTGCAATGAAAATGGCTTCTTCCACATCGCTTCAACATGTGCCGGGCTGGTCCTCTGCAACTTTATTTGTAGCATACAGTTCAGTTATTCTGTGTGCCAAGAGATTTCTTCTGCCCAAAGGCCTGGTCCCATTAGAAGGAAGCGACGGTCATTAATGCGTCTTTATGAAATATTTAGCTGCAGAAGGCTGGTGACATACCACCTAAAGGGTTAATTGGTGAACTGTAGCTGGCTGGCTAACCATGAACAAACTAGCCAGCTTGGAACATGCGACTGCAGTGATTTGTTACAAAAGCTCCATCTGCCTCTCATGTGCTCTGTAATGAGCTCACTGCAACACCTACTTTTTTTATCTTGTGTTTGGATGTATTTTATTTAATAAAGAGTCACTTAAGAGGGAAAAAGAAAAGCCTGCTGATTGCAACTATTAGCTAGCCTGGTCATTATTGAGACATTAGTTTACAGATTTTTTTTTAAAATGTGTTGTACCATTGACCTCCCTTTTTAAAAGTGTCCACAAACTAGGGGTCCTGACTATTTTCTCTGTATTTTTAACATTGTGACAAACAAGTCAGATTCAAGGAAAAAGAATGTGAAAACAAAATCATTTGTATGCAGTTGTGAGAAAATGAGGGGACAGTCGTGAAATGTCACACTGCTAAACCGCAGTGGAGACATATTAACATTCGGACCTGTGACATTTTAATGGAATGGACAGGGAGAGATAATTTGGGACGGACCATATTGTTGTTCATTACCGGGCCTCCCTCTGTGAGAGACACACACGCACACAAACGTACACTGACATGCAGGTGTGTGTGTGTGTGTGTGTGTGTGGGTGTGCATGCCTGTGTGTATACGTGTGTGTTTGAACATCCTTCAGCACGGTGAGGATCTGAGTGAAATGATGGATAGATGTCAACGACAGGTCTCCCCCTCATTCTCCCTTTCTGTTTACTGTGTGTGTGCGGCTATGTGTGTGTGTGATAGATAGGTGTGAGTGAAGAGGTCTTACTGTATTTGTCCAGACTCCATTAAACACCTGTTCACTGCCCTCATGTGTATGGCCCTGTGTCCTCAGGCTGCTGCAATAAAACAGCAGCTGTACATATCCCAAACACAGTGAAACCATTAGAAGTGTATGTTTTTGTCAGACTTTTTTCACTAAGATTATGTTTTCTTAAAAATATACATATATCTATATCATTTTATTATGAGCCATGTCTTAGACCTATCTGCTGTGGAACTCAACAATTTACTGATTTATAATATTGCAACTCAGACAGAATGGAATCAGTATCATTATATCATCATAACTATACAGTTCTCAAAAATGGAAAAGTGTATTGCCTTACTTCTCATTACTACACTGAAAATAAACTTGTCAGACTCCTTAGAGGGCATTCAGACCTTAAGTAGGCTTGTATTAAAAAACAGGTAGTGTTAGTGGGCAATGTTGCTTCAGGTGTTGAATAGACAAAGAAAAATGAATGAGGAGTCTGTTTTTCTTTTGTCCTCTGTGACTGTTTATAACTGACCACTTAGACATGATTTTACAGTTTTGAAAATTTAGTTGAAAACATTTCTGGCAGTCATTACATCCTAAAGTCCTGATTACTGCTAATATGAAACTGTAAAATAAGATAACACACATGCAAAATAACTTACCAGAGATGTACACAGAGCTCTGACATTGCATTGTACAAAAGTTCAGCAAATACTTTAAGACAACCATTAAGTCTCATTGAAAAAAACAGTCAGTGTTACATAGCTGTAACCATGGCTACAGTTGGTGGCTAAAGGTTAAAATACAGGCGCACGCATTTGATTTGCATATCAGTAGAGTAGTAGTCAAAAATGTCAGTTCTTAATACCCCCACGGTTCACCTGCATCTTAATGACTGGATGTTGGTGGTCGGTTGTGAAGCCACACAGTTTGGAAATGAACCAGTAATTGTTAAGCATGGATGAAGCAGTTGATACATATCAGCTAATGAAAATGCAGCTTGAGTGCTCTGCCCGACCTCCTGCTATGCTCTATTACACCCAACCATGCACGTGAGTATAAATGGCCAGGTTTAGAGAGATTCACCTGTAAAATATCTGCCATCATGTCGGTGACAACTGAGTTTCAGTGGTTCAGTGGTTTCAGTGGCAACACTTTTTTACGACTGAATGATGCAGCGTATTTATTGACCTTGCTGAAATCACAGGAAGAAGGTTGGGGCGTGTTGATAGGCGTACCATATTCAGGATTGTCATACAGGAATACAGTGTTTGACCCCCGTCTGTGGTTAGGGACGGGCAACAAAACCACTGCACTAAAAGTTTGTGAGAGACTAACTTGTCTGCTTTCACAAAAATCACGTTTTCATAAAAAGGTCACAAAATTCTATAAATGGGATTCATGTTCACAGACAAGATCTGTCAATGTGGAAGCCGTGTTGACAAATAGTTTTTCATGAAAAAGTCTAGAAAATGCAGCTGTAGGATCCTGTAGATGTACATGAATTATCTATTTTAAAGTCATGCTAACTGTTATGAAATTAAGAGACATTTCACGTGCATGAAACTGCTGCTACCTGCTCATACCAGGCTGTTTTTTACGATTTGAATGTACTTTAAGCTGATCATTATGAGTAAGGCAGAAAAGTACTCCATTTATATCTCCATGCATTTTATGAATAAAAATAAACAGTACCTGTAAACTCTTCCACAAGGACCCATAACTGCTATTAATCACTACTGTCAGACTATAGTGCAATCAGGCTGCACCACAACAAGTGCCAAACTAAACCTCACTAAGCTGCCTGATGTCCCCCACTAATTCTGTCAAGCACTTTGCTAATGGCTTCAACATTAGCTGCCAGTCTTCAGGTCACCATAACAACCTGTTAGTAATAACTTAGCACTGACATCAGAACAGTGGCTGTCTATGCAAACGACAGGTATGACACTGATTCTCAAAACTTTCCTGGAAAGTGTGTGGCAGCCATGTTGGGGCACAGCAGTGAATATGCACCTGATAGTCTCTGTCTATCACTGTTAATTGTATGGAGAGGATGTTAAAAAGCCCATAGGGTGTCAGCTGAGTCAGTTATCATATGGATAATGTCCTCTGCATCCACTTCTCTGTCATGGCTGTCAGTGCAATCGAATTAGTATGACTGAAGCACTTAGCATTAACATCAGTATGGGTGATGGCTCGCTACTCTAACTGCAGTACTTTACATTTATGGAAGTGGTAATGATCGCTCAGCATCCATTATCTCTCTCTCACTCTTTTCCCGGATGTGTTGTCATGCCTCTCGTCTCTCCATCGCCCTGTCTCTCCCCTCTTTCCTCCCTTATCCATCTCACTCTATTTAGTTTACTTTTTATACCTGTCCTCGTCCTTCCTCTGTCCATTTTAATTATGTCTAATGATTGATTCCGTGTAGCTCTGCCATTACATTTTGATCACAGAGACTGGAGCTGTCCGTCACTCACACTCACTCACACACACACACTCAAATACACATGCACACAGGTAGCAGTGGATTTGTAATGAAGTGTCAGCATTCCTGCAGCACACAACAATGGGACCCAAACAAATGAAACACACACACACACACACACACACACACACACACATACACACACACAGCCACATGTCAACAGGCTCTCCTCTTCCAGCTAATAACATGTCACTAGTGCTGACACTGCACTATCTACTTCACTAACACTGCCTGAATGCATGTGTGTGTGTGTGTGTGTGTAGAAGACAGAGTGAAAGAGCGAAAGACGAACGACCGTATAGTTTGTGTGTTTGTGTGTGTGTTTGTGTGTGGGTGTGTGTGCTTGTGCGATTTGATAGAAGCGGGCAGAGTGAATTAAGTCAGCCTTTGTGAACACACTCTAGATTGGCTTTTATTTTAATCAGAGTTTTCATGTTGAAGTTGTTAGCGAGAAGCTCAAGTAATTCATTCATTCCTTTTGC
Source organism: Acanthurus leucopareius (assembly GCA_029814765.1). NCBI lineage: Eukaryota > Metazoa > Chordata > Actinopteri > Acanthuriformes > Acanthuridae > Acanthurus > Acanthurus leucopareius. The sequence continues at coordinate 4,526,458 of JAQMCX010000058.1, read as the reverse complement.
CAGCGTGTTCATCCCTCAAACACTTATTTGAAAGACCCTCTCTGGAATACATCAGTGCGTTAAGTGACTCAGATATTGGCAAACTGTAGCCTGAAAGCATGAATGAGCTTAAGGCAATTACTCTCACCGTAGTTATTGATACATAATTTAACAGAATTTTTCAAGATGCAGCAGGTAATTTTGTATGGCAAGAAGAACAGATGATGTAACAGAACAAAAGAGCCCAAAGCCTGGGAATCTCATGGTGATGTCAGTTAAATGCACTCAACCTCACCAATCAAACAGCACTGAACAAAACCAAAAGGACAAGTAAGTCATAACCTCTGCATGGAGCAGTCAAACAATTTTGACTTCACACAAAAGGTGGAGTTTTTAACTACTTGTTACATGATGGAGCAATGCTTTTGTTAGTGCGTCCCTGGTGTGGTAGCTTCCCTAGAGGCCCACAAGGACACACACACCTGCACATGAGGGTGCAAGTGCTGTATTACACATATTCTCTTCCTGAAGTTTCACATTATTCCACTCCTCTACAGATCTCAATAAGGTGGAGAGAAGCATTGCAATGTAAACACAGGCAAAATAAATGCATAGTGTAGAACAGTCAAGAAAATCATCTTTGTAAATGTTCAAAAGATGAAAAAATGTATTTGACATGTTTGTTAGACCTCAAGGATTTACACAATGTGTTCTAGTGAGAAACGCTGGATGTGAGCAAAGCTTTTGTTTCCTTGTAAGGAAACTCCACAGGGTACCATTAGTTTTATTTTGTTACTTCATATTTGCAGAGAGGATTTACTGCCAGTTTCACCAACTGAAACCAGAGAATGTGTCTGTGCATCTTTCATTGTGATTGTGGTTAGATTTAGCTAATATTTAAAAAAAAAGTGTGCTTACTGAGGAGGATAAAAAATGCTGTTTGTGTTGGGATAGATTACGAAATAGAAATAAAAATCTACAAATAAGGTGAAAAACTATACCCTTAATGAAAATGAAATGAAAAAAAAGTAAAAATCAATAAAATTTATAAATTTACAGTTTGAAAACCTATTTTTTCCTTTGACCCACACCAACCAAAATTAAACCCAGAATGTGCAGGCCGAGGTCACTCCCAGCCCATCAAACACTGATGTTTTTCACACCCCTGTGGGTCTCATACAGACACAGAATGTAGCCTTTAGTGTCTGTATGAGATGCATCAGGTTTTTAAGTAACTGCAATAAAAAAAAAGAAAGAAAAAAAATCCTTCGCTTCATGTTTAGAAAGGCTTTGTGGAAGATCAGCTTTGCAGGTTGGAGACAGATGCTTTAGCTACTTTGTATGAAAAAGTATATGTACTCTTGATGAGAACATGCTGCAATGTCTGCATTTGATTCATGTTGATTTTCCACAGTTGCAATCTGAGACTAATCTGTTTTTTTTTTTTTACGTAACTATCTTTCATAGTCATTATTGGTGCATTTATTTCTCCTCTGCACAAATCAACAACAGTCATGGTAATGTAAGGTTTAAGATCAACTTTTGAGAGGCTATGAAACTACAATACTTAAAACAAATAAACTTTTAAGGTCCTGGATGAGAACTCCAGTCATCAGCCTGTGACACTCTTACACTAATACCCTCTGCACCTGAATGCCATTGATGATCATATATACATTGCAGAACTGTCACATTTAGATATAATTCCAAACTATACAGGGCTGACAAGACTATTTACAAGTATACACAATGTTCAGTCAATGTGGTTTAAAGTTTTAAAGTTTGAAGTTAAAAGAAGTTTGTTTAAAAGTAAAAAGCCAAATGAAAAGCATAGGCAGTCCTCGCTAAACCTTTACTATACAAAATACTGAACTCCTTAAAATAAATTCACATCCTAAAAGATGCATCAGAATCAATAACAAGCCTGCCCTACAGACACATTCATTAACAGGTGTATTTCAAAAAGCGCATCTCCACTGATTCGGTGACTTGCTAAGATATTTTTTGACATGCATTTGCAGTTCAAAGTCTTCTGCTGCTTCATGTGTCGCTGAGTATTTCTTTTTAACAAAAGGCTGCACAATACAAAAACATATCTGTGAAGTCAAACCATGTTTGGCGTTTGGGGAAATCAGGTGAGCTGAGTTGATTATCTGTGTTTTTCAAAGCTGACTCTCCCTGTGTGATGAGCAACAATCAAATTAAAACGCCCTCACCAAACAAGTACATTGTCATTTATGAGTCTGAATTGCTTCCTGCGAGTTGATAGTATTTTGTGGTGAGTGTCTGTGTGTGACACATCAAAGTCATCATTAGCAGGGAATAGTGAGTCACACAGGTATATGTGTACACAATGCTAATGCAAAAGGAAAAAAAAACGCACTGCTCACATCATTAGCTAGGTAAACACAAACAAACACACACACACACACTCTTTGAGGTGTTTGTCACAGCGTCTTGTGGCTGCGGCAGATGGTCTAAATTATACAGATGAGGAGAAGCTTTGAATCACTGAGAGGTGTTGAGCTTTTCTCCTGTTTAACTTCCTGTATGTCTTTGGACTGTCACTTTCCTGTTTTTTTTTTTTTTTAAATCAGTCTCAGCCTCTCAGTCTCTCTCTTTTTCCAGCTTCATTGCTGGAACTGTTTAATGTCCACACGGTAGCACTGTAATGTTTACACTGGGATTTCACTGATATTGGATTTGAAGTTTAATACTGCATAATGTATTTGCAGAAGCCAAGATTCTGTGTTGATGCCAAATATTGTGGGGAGCACATGAATGAGTCTCCTCAATATTTTTTCAGCCTTAATAAAATCCAAATTAAAGTCACAATATATAGACTTTTTTACGTTAATCTTTCAACAAACTTTCATATGGAAAAATGAGACACTGGGGATGAATATATGTGCAATACTTGTGTTTTTTTAATATTGCTCTGTTTTCTTTATCAGATATTTAAATAGAAAACTAAGGCATTAATTGCTGTTTTGAACAGAGTTTTGATATTTGTCGTAAATGTATTTAATTAGATGCAAAATGGTTTTAATTGGGGTAAACCTTAGTACAAAAATACAAACCATCAGCACTTTTGGCTGAAACTGAATTTCCAACCAGGCACATCTGTCTAATCCCCACAGCCTGACTGTCTGACTGTGAAAACAGCTGTCTAACTCCTGCCCACATGACTCACTAGCTTATGATTATGAAGTGACAAACTTGAAATTCACAATTTAATTTTTTCACACTAATTAATTTGACATTAGCCTGAAAGACATGTTATTGCAAGAGTGTAAACAGTGAACAGTGAATGAAACACTGCAAACAGATGGTCTTAAGCTGTCCATGATTCATTAGGTATGGGGGATAAAAAGGATTAAATGGAGATAAATCGTTTGAAATTTGAACCATTACTTGTCTTTAGAGTTATTGTCTTAATAGAAACCTTTTAAAATCAGTACTCACTCTCACTTTAACGCTTTTATATTTAAGTTTGATCAGGACCCTCTTGTTACTAAACAAGGTTTGTTAAACGACATACAGCTAATTTATGGTGAGGTAGGTATAAGAATATTGGTGGGTTTCTGGGGCTGTGGGTAAAATGGGTAAAGAAATATGTGTTGTGGGAACTCTGTACAGCTCCTTTTTGCAATTAGTCTCCTGCTAACAGCTAAATTTTGCCCTGTCTATAATTATCATTTACTGTTCTTTGATATTTGGTCAAATCTGCTTATAGCAGCAAAGCTTCTTTATTGTAAATAATTTAGATCAACATGAAGAGATTGGCAGCTCTTCTGTGTTTGCTATTATAAATATTCAGTTATGCGCCACACATGAGTAAAATAATATTAATTTTGTTGTACACAGGGCACATTATTATCCTCTGACCTCTTCAAACTAAAAAGTACAAGATCTCTGCAATTTTTTTTTTTTTTATCATTTTTACAGTTGGTCTTTTCTGGAGGCTGTTTTCCATAAAAACATGGATTTCAAATCAGCAGATGAATGTAAAGTAAAAGAATAGATGTGTTCAATCATTCATTTATCCCTCTCTTACTTTCTTCTCTGTTGGTTCTGAAACAGACTGAGCTCACATCACATCATCACAAACTAATATTGGTTTGGTACAATGGCTGAACCATGAAAAACTCATTAGAGTTGGTCTGCTCTCATTGGTCTGCTTCTCTCTTTTATCCTTCTGTTTTGTTGTAATAGTAATGTGGGATTTAAAGTCTCAGAACATATGAGTTTTAGATAGTTTTATTAAAGTTTAGTCTGCATGCAGTGTCAGTGAAGCAATTCCACATATTCAGGACCAACAAGAACAAATTATAAAAAGCAAAGTAGACAAGTCCAATCATATTGATTTCATTCATAATTTCTTTCTATGCAGCATTCTAAATGCCATATTTAAAACTTTTCGACAGATTTTGTTATTAAATATCAAATGTAAAATGTGACAAAATTGCAAACAAGTTTTTTTTTGCCACTGAAAAAAGCTAATTAACTTTCTACAGTTACAGATTGGCACAAGGAAAAGAAGAAAATATACTGTCGAGAGTGCTGAAGCTCATCTAGGATTAGTTAAACAAATAAGATGAAAGTTATACAACTAAGTCTTTTATGTATTCTTCTGAGAGAGCAAGCAAAAACAGGCATAAGAAAATAAGTCATATAATAACTGAAAAAGGCTTTGTAAAAGAACATTCAGGCTTTTATCTGACCAATATGGTATGGAAGTTCTGTTAGCTAGCAAGTCTTGCTAGCTGCTTTGCTACCTTACGACCACAAACCGCACACCTCTGTTTTTTCTGTTCTAATCTGCTGAAATACAAACTTTAATAAAAACCTAAAACACTTAACAAATGTAGAGTTCACTGAAAAGATGAGAGGCACACCGGCAGCTCCCTTACCAGCTCCCTGCTGAGGACTCTAATGTGAGGATTAAATGGAGCTGAATTAAAGTGAAACTATATCACTTTTGCTGAACTGTGTCCACTGTGGCCACATGTGACAGCTATGTGATACGGGGGGCATTATGGTTTGTTACTAAGCCAGTAACCTGACCTGTTATGTTGGGTACACAGTAAACTCTTGCTATATTTAGCTAACATCAGCCACTCTAACCTGGTCATTAAATACCAAGTAAAGTTAAGAATCTGAAACAGAATCTGCCTTTTTGGTACAAGAGAGGAAGGTTCGGACTTTACTTATACAGAGGAAGAATACAAGGAACAAAGACAACAAAAGCTAAACAAATGAGTCAAGAAATGGTAAAAAACTAAGATGGAAAACTGGTCATTACTGTACCATGATAGCATCGATTGGATACACTAACCCACCATTGAAGTCTTTTTATAAATCAGCTCTTCTGTAGGTCCATATAAACAGTACAAACAGCATGTGAACTGTAAGCAACTGAGGTAAAGCAGAGAAATAAATACTTGATGAATTTGCATACTGGGGAGATGGATTCTGAAGATTATATTAAATGAAATCAATTTCAAAGAGAGGAAAGTTTTGGATTTGCTACTGAAGCAGCTCTTGGCAGCACAGAAAAGTCACAGTTTGTTTTAATTTGAAGTTAAAAAAAGTTCCAGCTATCTACTCAAACCATAAATATAAACTTTAATTAAGGATTAGTGTATTGGTGTTTTAATGATATGCATAATGTTTACATGTTACAGTTGCACAGGATCTCTGAACTCTGATAATATATATAAAACCTTTCATGAGGTCATTTTACCTAAATACATTACATGGTCAAATACATTCAGTAACAATCATTCAGTGTTTTTTGTACGTTGTTTTCACCCCTCTGCTTTTTCTGTTTTCCAACCCTCTTTCTCTTCCTTTTCTTTGTATTTTTTCCTTTTTTGTATGTGCTCCTTTTTCTTGTCCTCCCTCAATCATCATTCCTTTCAGTGTTTCTTTCCTGTATAATTAGGTTTCACAGTGACTCTTCACACACGTAAGGATACACACACACGCTCAGATGAGTAATCATCTCGGCAGACAGATAAATAAGCAGGTATCACTTATGTGCGCTCACACTCAAACCGGTGGGACTCCACAACCACACACACACGTTGGCACTGTTTTGGACCCTGTGAGGATGCACATACTGTAAATACTAGAGATGAAAATGTCTGAATTCATGAAGTGGGGGAACTGAGGGCGAGGATTAGCCAGTTTGGGAGGTCAGGTGACCACGCAGGGGCAGGAAGCAATAGATGATGAACAGATGATCTGGCGTACACATCTTACCTTTTCAGCTTTCATGCTGCACATTTCTCCTGTCACCAAGCTGAAGTGATTAAATCTGCACTCCTCAAGGCTTTTGAATGAATAAACGAGTGTAATCAACAGCTTGGAAAAGCTGGGGTCCTGATACCTGAGCCCTCCTCACTCTGAGGTTTTTCTTCACACAGAAAAAAACATTAGAATTTTTGAGTTTCTGAGGTGTAACTCTTTTCTTTGTTCAGACAAAGTGGCTACACGCTGTTGCATTTGAAGGAAACTGCTGTTGAAGTTTGTGGAAACGGGTTTACAAGCTGTGAATGTCGTTATTCTGTCATTTAGCATTTTATCTTTTCAGTTTTTCTCAATTAGCTTTAGATCACTGAGCTGCTGTGATCATAGTAATCCATCAGGTGTCATTTCACTCGTTCACTACTCGAGATGATTCCATGTTTCAGTGATTTGAAACTTGTTTTGATTGCTGAAAGAACAAACTCATAATGTGTTCTAATGCAAAATTTAAGCTGAACCTTCCATCTCTCAGCACGTTTAACAGCACCAAGATGGAGTCTGAATCTCAGTACAAAAACTCGGGATTTGTACTTGATGAATCTCTGTTTAAGCTTCACATTCAGCAACTGGTGGTAGGTCTTGCTTTTTGCTCGAGGCTAAAAGTACACTTCTTACTGCCAATTTAATGTTTGTGCTGAATAATTGTGATATTTTATACATGCATGCATTTATACAACGGCTACATATGCTGAATATTCAATAACAGTTATCTTCTCAGTTTATCTGAATGTTTGCATAAATGTAGCTGACAAATATCATAAGTTGTGTCTTTTAAAATCTAAATTTTAAAGATTAAAGGGGTTCAAACCCATATGTGCAGTTATAAACAGACTGACATGAGTGAAACATACTCAACCTTTAATGTTGACATGTATTTATATAAAAACTGATTGGAAACAGCTTTTCATTCAGGTAGCAAGGTGTTAAAATCCTCTAACTTGCAAGATTACCTTCAAATAATTCTACCTCCTGTCTTTTTTGGCAGTGATACTGTGTATATGTGTGTTTGTGTGTGTTTGTGTATGTGTGTGTGTGTGTGTGTGTCTGTTTGTGTGTGTGTGTGTGTGTGTTTGTGTGTATAATTGGCAAGCTGGGAACAGGAAGTCACCAAATTAATGAATTTTTGGCTGGCAGGCCAGACAGAGAAACTAACACCGCCTTGTGAACACAAATATGTTCACCTGGACCTTTAATTAGGTTTCAACCTTGGTGAAAGACAGGAAGGGAAATAGAGGAGTAGAGAGAAGGGAGGAAATGGAAAAAACTGATTTCTGGGAGGAAAGAAACAAAGTTATGCTTCCTATCAACGTTTAATGGAACTGCCAGTAACATTTAAATTCCAAGATGAAAAAAATATAGGCAGAGATACATTCTGTTGTGTAAAATATCACTGTATTGTTACTATCAGGCTCATTTTTTTGGCTAAGTAGCCTTCCATATTAGACAAACAGGTTTCCTTCTTCCTTCTTCTTCCCTCTTTTGAATTAGTAGTTTTATAACATGATAATTTGGTCCAGGAAAACAAAAAATAATTTGCCCATTTCCTCTCTTTGTTCTGTTTGTTTTTTTGCTTTTCTTCTTTCTCTTTGCATCATTATCTATTTATTTCCATCTCTTTCCCTCCTCTTTCATCTCTATCCAGTAATTTATCTGAAAATGTGTAATGAGGCTTTGCAGAGACAACACTACGTTTAAAACTTCACTTGTAAGCAAGAGAAAAGATGGAAATAGGTTTGTATTTCCTGCTCTGCCTTTCCCCGTCTCTCTTATTCCTCAGTGGGTTTGTCCAGAAAATCCCACACATGTCACGATCTGTCAGGACTCCCTGAGGTTTTGCATTTATGTTATTCATGATTCCCTGTGTTTCCTGTTTTATTTTGGTAACATTGTCTTGTTTTGTTTCATATCCCACGTCTTGTCAAGTTTTCCCTCCTGTGAGGTTGCTTCATCCTGCCCTGATGTGTTTCATGTGTGTCTCATTGTCTCCCTTTTGCTCGAATATTTAAGTCCTTGTCTTCTCCTCCTTGGATTGAAGTCCTCCTGTTTCAGCTCCCCAGTCATGTGTCCTTGTCTCCATCCTGCCTGCCTTTTGTTTTTCTATTTTTTGTTAACTTTTGTTTCTCCTTTATCTGTCTTAGTTTCTGGATTTCTTTGCTACTTTTGCTTCATTTTGTTTATTTACCTTATCAAAGCCTTTTTTTGTTTCACTGTAATTTCATGTTAGTGTGTTTTTGTGTCTTTTGTCTTCTTGGGTCCCATTTTGAAAACCCTAACAACACATGAAAGAAACCCATTTAATACTCATGTCACTGAATCCTTCAATACTTTTTTGGCACAATAGGGCGACACTCTAAAAATGCTACAAAAAGTTTAGCAGCTAAATGATGTGATGTAACAGTGGGAAGCTGCTCTTTTTCTTACTTGTATATTGCTACCCTACTTTCATTGATATTGTAGGTATGTCCAACTACATAGAGTATTTGTTGATGTGTGTTGTGTGCTGCTTATGGCTATGCACAAGTCTTGAAACTGGCGGTTTCTGGATGGAGGTGCTGCTTTTGGTAGAGAACATTTTTAGTTGGCTGGCAGAAAGGTATAACAGAGGACGGGGTCACTCAGTAATGTTTTGCGCCACCAAACTCCAAATGGCTCTGTGTTAGGCCAAAGTGCAGCAGCCACACTGAGACATCTGAAGATCTGTGAACTAGATCCTCTTGTGTTCTTTGAAGCACTAAAACCAAACTCTGAACTCGACCATTTCCATCAGCATCTTAATGATTCAAGTCTGGTTTCATTCAACAACTACGACAACTGACTTGTTAAGATCAAATAAGATACATAATGCAGAGGGCAACATAAGTGATATGAATAAACTGTCTGAATCAATGACTAAACATTGTGAAAAAAAAAAGAAATATAAAAAATCACATTTTGGTCCTACAATGTAAAATGTCAGCCTTCAGCAGATCTAAATACAACCTCAGGCAAACAATAATACTGCTCAACAGCATCTCCTATTCATAAAATGTATCAGTTTGTATCAAATTTTATATGGATAATAGTAGTGGTAATACAACAATATCATAACAGTACTGGAAAATTCTTTCATCGATCATCATGTTGGTTCTCTAGTTCCCAATGATATATAAACCACCTTAATTATTGTCAAAGTAATTAAAGTATACTTTATTTTTGTAAGTCATTGTGGAGTAATTATACACACTTTGCAGTAACTTGCTGACATTTGGTATACTGTGGGTGTATTATTAGGCTCTTGGTGGTAAACTGAGATGTAACTTATTGAGAAAGTGCTGTATTTGCACCAAACTTCACATGGCAATTTGACTATGGAAATGATTAGCAAAACAAAAGTCTTTTTATGTCTGTATTTCCTCCTTTCTTTCTTTCTTTCTTTCTTTCTTTCTTTTTTTGCTTGTTTAACAAATATAGTATGCACAAATGCAGGTAATACATGTTTAATAACCTGGCTTATATCATTTATTGATATTTTTCTCTCATCTCATTTATTGCCAATTATGAAGTGGTATATATTTTGTACTATAACATAATCAAATCCAGAATTACCCACATTGCCTTTCATTAGTTATTAAGGGGAGTGAGAGTCACAGTTTATCCCAGAAAAGATTGTTTTACAGTGAATTTGCCTTTCATTATTTTGCTATATATTTGGGTTTAAGGGGGTTTAAAATATGCTCAGACAGGGCAAAAATATTAAACAAATTGGGGTGTTCTTTTCTTTATATAGGCTTCAAAGGGAAGCACATTTATTGGGTTGGTAGATGCAATTGTAACCACCTAATGGTACAGATCACTGATCATACTCATACTAGTTTTTGACAGTCTGTGTACAGAGTTAGAAAAGAGTTGTTGCAAATTTATCTGTTTTATCGGTTAGATGCTAGCTTGGTTCACTGTCCTTGACAAAGCTCACTGCATGTTTTATTTTGCACACAGCGCAGAGAATCAATGCACTTGGCAGAGTTTTATTCTCAAATTTTACTTCTGCTTTTTAAAGGAATATAACATTTTGCTGAAAACACTGAATGACATGGGTCTTAACAAATGCCTTATTGTCTGGATCAAAGGCTTTGTGTTCAATTTAGCATGGAGAGTGTGTTTGAATGGATCTATGGTACGTCAGACTGGAGCCTTGTTAACACAGGGAGGCTCCACAGGGATGTCTGTTATCTACGGTTTTAGTTTCCCCTGTAGCCTAATGAACTCTGGTTCCATAGTCTCTGCCCAGTCTTTTTAAATATGCTGATGACATGGCTTCAGTAGGCCTTTCACAAAGGATAATTGAAACTGGTTAAACAAAACATGCAGTGGTCCTGTGGGGAACTTACAAGGGAGATTGTGGATTAAAACAGAGAAACCAAGTGACTTGTTCTCTGCATTGCCCAACTAGCAATTACAGTTTGACTTGCTGTCTGAGATCTGTTAGTGAGACTGAAGGATTTGTTTAGATAGTTCATATTTTTCAGTAAGATGTAACCTCCTTTCAGTTTTTTTGGGGGGGATTTGTTGTCTTTAAATAAAACTTGAATTTAAACTTATGATGTTTAATGGTGGAATCATGTTTATTTTTACTCTCACATGTATTATGGTTAATATATTTATATGTGGTAAAAAAAAAGCAATTCTTCTGGGAAGTACAAGTAACAAGTTTATTTATTCAAGATCTTAGTCTGGCAAAAGCTAATGTTATGTCACTATTTTTAAGGTTAGTTTAAAAAAAATCAAACCTCAGGTAGATTCAGTGATTTTTCACAGGAAAGGTAATGTTTTGATATGTTGGTGTTGCTAGAGGACAAGTCAGAGAATTGCCAGAGTCATTCAGAATAATTTGCTAAAGCTCATGATGTCTGTATTACATTTTTATGGCAATCCATTAACAGTTGTTTTGATATTTCAGTCTGGACCAAAGTGGTGGACTGAACTACTACGTGCAGATGTTACTGTCTTATGCTGTTTCTAAAAATAAAGTGCAATGTAGCTGAAATTAAGTCCCCATTTTAACCTTCAAAGCATTTGGAAGAGTTGCAAGTGGAATATATAACATACACTTTATATTACTGTAATGGGGCACTTAACCCTCAAAGACCAAAAGAGCAGCTTGTGGTTAAAAATTGCTCTTGTTCTTAAATGATTAATGATTTTTGAACCATTAATGTAATCCACATGTTTTAAAACATCATGTGACCTGGAGTTGCTCAGCTTTTAAGCTGTATCACCTGTCTTTTTGGCCTGGTATAGTGTTATGATAAGTGGCTGTGACTTGCCTGGGGTTAAATTTAACCATTAACAGACTTTTAAATGGATGAGACTGAAACTTGTGGTTCTCCTGAATTAAATGATACGTAACACTTGATGCTGACTGACACTTAAGGTTAAAAAAAAAACAGAATAAATACAGAGCAGTCAAGATGCCTTTGGTGTTAAAGAGTTAAACTTGAGATGTATCTTACAACGGTTGCTTCAATATGTAATTTAGGTTTGGATCTTGGCTTTAGTTTCTCTGATACACTTTGGCGATTAGTGGAAAAAGGTGCTAACTCAAGGCATTCTTATAAGATACAGCATTTCTTGTACGTCTATCAATAACTGAACTCAGAGCAATAATTTTTATGCTGTTCATAAGATTGTTCTCAAATCTGACACCTGTATCATATGCTTCATATCTAAACAGAAACTCGACTGAGGATGACTACCTTCTGAACTATCATATCTACTGTGACAAAGTCATGCACAGGAAAGTGATTAAAGCACCTAAATGCTTAAACTGGTCTCTGTTACCCCCCACATTTACGTCACAGCTTTTACTCCTCAATAAAAAAGCGTAATAAACACTGAAAATGTGTTCTACCTTTCTAAAAGTGTTCCCCCTTTATTTTGTCCTCCTCCTCTCTTGTCCTTGTTTATCAGAATCACCTTTGGGCAAATGGAAAGCAGTTTGCAGCTGCGGTTGACTGACCTCTAGCGATGCCTACCACTCTGGAATGTTGTTTTGTCTTTAGAACTATTTTATTATACAGCTTCGATATGAAGGCTGCCTCAGTCACCCAGAGTTCAGCGGTCCGTGAGCCCTGACGCCACATGAGGATGAACCACAGTGTTTATTCCCCTGATGAGAGGCTGATACACTTATGTCTGTCTGGATGAACTCACTGACCCCGGGTGTCTGATACGGTAATCAAGTGGGCTGAAGATATCGCCCAGAGAGACAGAGGGAGTCAATGAAATAGAAGGAGGGCAGGGAAACAGAGAGGAATGTCAACAACGAAGGGATGGAGAACTGGGGAAAGAGGAAAGGATGAATGAATAAATTGGATGGATGTGTGCTCATCGGCTTGCTAGTGATCTCCCTCTATTTTTGTCTGCTTCCTGCTTTTTTCTCCTCTTTTCATGGTGAAAGGCAGGAAGGGAACTGTTCTCATCCAGGTCAGGGTCTCTCAGCCTGGGATAGCATCCCAACACTTTCCCCTCCCCTCCAACCACAGCTTTATATCGACAGGGAGCGAGTTTTCATGCGACTGTGAAAGGCAAACTTGAATTGAACTCTGATAATGCAAAGACATGAAGTCACTGTGATACATCCAGGAAACACTCCACAACACAGTGCAGTGCAGTACACTTCTGAGAGGCTGAGGTGGTCGGATGTGTTAACACTTCCTCATCGAAAAACTTTTTGTACTTGCAGTAAACTTTTTGCTTTTTGTATGCTTTGTATGCTTTTTGCTTCTGAAGGAAATGCTAACTCATACATCATAATATACACAAATTGAATAAAAGCCCCTGTGTGTGTTATCACACTTCGCCTGAGAATTACAGCTCAGATTGTGTCAGTATAACACCTGTGTAAACTCACAGACAGGCTGGGCTGGAGGGGATGTTTATACTTTGAAAGACCTTTAAATAAGACAGAACAGCAACAAATGGTGAGAGAAACGACTGGAATCTCCTGTTGTCCTTTGTTCATTCTGTTTTCTCTGACTGTACTCTGATTTCCTTTCCTCTTGATCCAGGCATCTGTCCTAGAAGGTGCTCGCAACAGATGCATCTCAGCTGTGTTTTTTATATTTATCCAACAGACAGCTTGCAATCCAACAAACTCCATTCATATTGGATGATTCAGCAGGTCACAGTTAATGTTTACTGCCAATATTAAGCACCACTGCTGGAAAAATTGCAGTCTTTATGTAGAGACTGAGAGAGCGGTTGTAGAGGATGATGTGGTGGAGGCATGCAGAGCATATCTGACTTTTATGCATGAGGGTTTGGGAGATGGGGTTAGAGTTGGGGCAACAGGTTAGTTTCATATCACAGGCCTCTAAATTAAGTTTAGCTCCTTTGAACCATAACCACTAAGTGTCTAAATTGCCACAACAGCCATGAGCGGATCAACCTGCTGGGGAGCACCAAGGCCACAAATCTGCTGTTTGGCTGCTGCTGTGGTCAAGTTTCAATTATGTTCAGCGTACATATCACACTCTATTCTGCACAGAGTCTCTTTGAAAAAAACTATCAAATCTGCTAAATCTTCTGACCCACATTTTCTGTGCGTTATTTACTTCATATCATACCACTGCACTTCAAAATGGATACAACATGAGTACAATATAAAGGTAAGACAAAAGGGGTTTCAATTTGGATTTTGACACAGGACACTCAAAAAATATAGAGCAATGTGGTCAGCCTGAATGGCTTAACATTTTTGGTATTGCACTTAGTGTAAATCAACCCCCCCCCCCCAAAAATAAAAAAACCCTCTCAGAATAAGAAATTACAGCCCATTTTCACTCAACCCTTTAGTTCATGTATGTATTATCATCATCATTATTTGGGATTTTTCAGGATCAATATTTTGTCTTTGTTGCAGTGAAAGAGACCTGTATAGAGATTTTTTAGGATTTTATACACAGTGTGTAATAACTGCACTCACTCTTTACTTTGCTTTAACTTGCAGCTGTAACCTTTGAGGTCTTTTATTTTTGTAGCTGTGAGCTCTGTTTGTGGCTCTGAGTGCACAGCAGTATGGATTTAGTGTGGACACTGATGGACAAGTTAAAAGCTGCTGCTTTAGTGCTGCTGACACGAGGTGTTACTCCAATTTCTTTCCATATGACCCTATACACATTCCCATAGCTGTTGACTGATCTTAACACAGCAACAAGTCTGAAAATAACACTGTCCATCTCTCTTTTAATTGGTGTTCAGGCTCAATAGACAAACTGTAGCGAATTAATGAGAGATTTTAGGGGAGCTATGAAACTTTAATGGTTTTAGATGTTGATTAAAGTGTTAATACTTGCAAACACTGCAAGTCTTTACCAAGAGGTAAACATTATAAAATATGAAACAAAAAGTTCACCTTCAAAAAGCAGATATCACTGTTCAAAACCATGTTAATCTATTGGTCAATTTATCGATTCAGGTGTCCTGGCTTTTCTTCTTCATCATACATTAATCCATGCATTCATAAACACTGAATAATTCATCATCCATCATCATTGTCCAGTCACCCAGAATAAGTCATAGAGAAGACAGATCGGGCATTCATCCATCAGTTTGTCAGTCAATTAGCCACCTATTCATCCGATGAGCGAGCGCAGAGTCTGGATGAAGCACCCGGTGGGGTCAGGTCATGTGAGTAATGAAGAGGAAGAGACAGATTCACAGAAAACCACGGAGTCATGACCCACAAATCATCCCTCTCTGACTCACTTTATGACTCTTCTCATTTTCTGTCTCTACTCACCTGCCCCTCTTTTCTCTCAGCCCCCACTGTTTAAACTATTGACTCATCTTTTTCGCAGAAAGTGGACTCCAGCCTTTCCAGGGAAACTGTTAGCTTCAGATACCGCGGTTTCTTTTCCTCTTTCTTTGTCTGCTATTCATTCACAGTGTTACTGGTCGGAAGTTTTGAATGATCTTGGACCTAAACTCCAGAGCTGCTGCTCACATGGACTGTGAGACTACATCTTACGTAGCAGGGAACAATGTCTGTTTTCCATTTCTAGTAAACCAGTATTACTCGCTTGAATCACAATGATTGTGTCTCACGTTATTATCATATTTTGTAAAAATGTTACTTTGAAGATATTTTTATGAGTGCATCAAGTCCTGCAGCCAGAGTGGAAATGGAGGAGCAGTGGTTGGGGCTACAACCCAAGTTTTTGGGGCTTAAAATTGGCTAAATAAGCTCTCCTAACTTGCAAATGTAACCCTGCTGCAAAGCTGAACCATGTGATGACATTATACTGATGATTTAGAGGAAGTATTCAGTTAAAAGCATCTTTTTCCAGGCATGTTGAGCATCATTTCCTTATCTGATCAAAGAATAAAAGCAGACAAGTTTAATTTTGCTTTTCTTTGCTTGTTTTTTTCTGAGAGGGAGAAGCTAAACATACCAAAATTACCTGTGAAAAATGTGCAAATGTTCATCATTAAAATATCTCAACTAGAGATAAACCACACATAAGTGGATTTGGTAAACTTATGTGTTTGAAACTATTGTCTTTTAACACTAGCAAAGTGTGAAAAATCCCAGTGTTGTAGGCTAAAAAATTAAGTTGTGCTGTTAAAGATCAGCTAGTAGCATACAGTGATATTGTGTTGGTCCCAGATGTCACAGTATTGCTAAGCATTTTATTCTGACTGGCACTGAGTTATATATATATAAAAAAAACAATGGTGGAGAGAATTATTTTTGAAGGCAGGATGTTTTTAAGAAACACATCAGTGCAAACACTAACACTGATGATCAAACTGTTGGTGTTTAAGAAGGTTTTTGAGTCATCATCAGAAACATTTTATTCTACCGCACCAATATAAATGTTTTCATGTCTAACATGATAATATTACCTGAGTTGTAAGCTAATGTATGTTTAGTCTTGGATCTATTTACCTAAATATTCCTGTTACAAGTAAAACACAACAAGAAATTATATCCAGCTTGGTCTTGGGATTGGCAACCGACCCGTTCAGCAAAAAAACATGAGGACATTGTTAAATTTCATTAAATATAAAGTTGTTTGGGGGAAAAAGTTGCTCAAAAAGTAATAAACCTTGATTCAGGGGACCCCACTGTATTTCTATTGGGTGGAGGGCTCAGGTTGCATTGGATCTGCAGCTGGACTCCCTCCACACCTAGCTCCACGTGTTCCCAACCAGAGGTGCTACAGACTCTGAGAGTATCACACTACAGCAATCTATATAACAGTTTGAGTCTGAAGCCCAAAAAGCATTAAAAAGAAAGGGTAAAATAATACTGTGTAAAAACGAAGTGCTGGCCCTTGTGCTTCCAGCGAGGGCTCTTGTGGTCCCTTGTGTTCAGCGTTGCGGGCTGCTGAGACGGAGGAGTGGGGAGAGCAGCGGCAGTGCTGGCTGATGAAGAAGGCCCTTGACCAGGGTAGGTGCCTTCCCAAGGTACCGTCAAGTGTGTATGTACACCGGCACTGCACTAGGAGGGCTGAACGGGCCCAGCCTTGGTTATACAACTAAAACACTTAGCAGTGAACAGCAGTCAAACTGGGGGCTAAATCTGGCGGCTGCTGCTTGTATAACTGACGAGAAAAAAAACACTGTTGTCCCGAAGAAACCCTTTCCTTTTCAGTTTTCATCCCACCGACCGTCAATCATGAACAAACCAGCAGATATTAGAGTGGTTTATTTTATACTGTTTGTGTTCAGTCTTTCATGTATTGTTAATGTCTTCTTACACATGAAATCCATTTACTTCCATACTTTGGAATTAATTTGATGCAGGCCTTCAACCACAGTGTTTTGAGGAGGAGGGATCAAAGCCTAAAACTCTTTACTTACCAGTTGATCTACATTCCAGCCCTCATCTCTCACTTATGGATTCCAAAAAAAAAGAAAAAAAAAACTTATTTGAACTTCTGCTGACATTTGTAATAACACAAATAACTAAAAACAACAATCTCATATTGCTGTTTTCTCAATATTTCTGTTTTTGGCAGCCATCTGTAAATATGATTTCTAATAAACCTCTGAACCTTTGTGAGCTAAACAGAGACTTTGGCCAAGTCAAAGGAGCTGCAGTTTTTTACGTGCATGCAGCGTTTTATTTTCACTTTAAGCAGTTGAAATCTTCATGAATTAAACAAAGTTAGTGTTGTGAAATTGTCTTTGTGTTTGTGTTCACCAAATAACCAGATATGTTGGTCACACTTACTTTCCCTTCAATTGCAAAGAGCTTAGGCTTCAGCTGCACCTATGCTAAAGAAAACTGAACCTCATGTGCCTCTCTCATGATCATGTCTGATAACTTTAATAACAAAATGCTGTTGTTAAAAGTTAATAACTTCTTTCAAATCCCCATAATGCAACAAAAATGGATGGATTCATATATTTTCACCGTTCAATTTTACACCATCTGCTTTTACCTTCCAGTTACGACTTCTCCAGGTCTTCCTGGTATCATCTTTGTTCTGTTAATTCTTGCTGTAACCCAAGGGTTCCTGTTTGAAAAGATATGATTTCCTTATGTGGTTGAAAGTAGTTTAATTTTTGTTTTTATGGTTTGTTTAGGCTGTTATTGTCCCCCATATGTAGAACATTTTATGAGAGTGGGGCAAGGTGCAGCCTCTGATAATGTTTTATAAATGCTCTCTAATTCAGCTTTTTCTCATAGGTGATTCTTAGTGTTTCCCAGCTGTTATTCTAAAATATTTTTGTGTAAACAAGAAAAAGTAAATCACAGGCTTTCATACTAATTTTCAAGAGGTTAGAGCTTCCAAATTTCTTAAAGATGGGATGCTGGGATAATCATGTAACATGACTATATTTGGCAGATTTCAGAGGATTGGATGCGTGTACAAATGCAAAGATTCATATGACATAAATATAATGATATTCAAAAACACCCAAACTGTTCAAACATGTTCATAATCCCTCAGAAACTGCTTATATGTGCTGCTGGGAAGTGGCTGTTTGGAAGCTTTTAACTTGGATGCCAAAATGCTTTTTAGATATTTATCCCACCCACAAACAGCATGTACTTATTTTTACCCTGCTACAAGTGCAGGCTTTTATCCCAGTATTGTTGGGAGTATGTGTGTGTATTTGTATGTGTGATTATGGGGGAGTGGGTGGATGTATCCTTATGTTAGTGTGTAAATGCATTCATGTGCATATTCTCTCAAACTGTGGCTGATCTCTGCCGCACACACAGAATCAGCCTCAAGCTTCTTCTTATGATCTGCTGTATAATTGAGTGAACCAATCATGAATTATTTTTTTATTATCATCCTGTTTTTGGGGAGTGAGGGTTGTAAAGAGTTCTGTAAACAGCATACTGCAATGACATGCTAAGAGATAACACCCCCCACACACAGTCACAAATACACACACACACACACATGCACAAATACACTCACACATATCACAAAAACTGACTCACTGCCTAAAAGATGACGCAAAGTGTACATCAAAACACACCAAACACCACCGCTGAGTCACCCCCCCCCAAAAAAAATCAGGACACACAAGCACCACGTATAGACACAGTTAGATGAATGGCCTGCTGACAGATGTGATGCAGAGTAAACAAAGGAGGCTGGTTGTTCTCAGAGAGAAACACTGGCACATAATAGAAGGAAAGAAGCAAAGAGAACGATGACAAATGAAACAGTAAGATCACCAAAATAGTCACTTTTCACAAATCACAGAGAAAATCAGTCCTGATTTTAGGTTTGATGATGAATGAGTTTCATGAGCTTCAAATGCCTTTGTGCCATTTTTTCAGCCCCTCAGAGAGCCATGAAATGCTTCAGCTGGAGTTAAAACATAAAAAATCTCCAAAATATGATTGTTGAGAGTTTCCCATAAGGGGAGCAATTTGAAGATCTCCAGAGATTGTCAGCACATAAACACACAAAACATTTGAAAAACATTTAAGCCTCATTTTCAGGGCTCCCAACAATGCTGTCAACTCTGAAAATGTCCTGCACTAACCAAGTGGTTTTCAAACTGTGGAGGGGGGCCCACCGGTGGGACAGTGAGCCACCGCAGGTACAGTAAAGAGAGGTACTAGGCTTAGAGATTTATGTAGGAAAACAAACAAATAAGAGTTCAGTAATATCCTTGTGATGACCTTCATTTTGACAACATTCAACCTGAATTTGGAAAATTTATGATGTTTTTAATTAGTTGCTCCTACTTGTGATTGTTAATGGTTCATAATGTTGTTAATGACTTCTTTTTTCTGCGTCTAAAGGGGAGCAAAAAAGTTTAAGACCCACTGCAAAGACATGCAAGAGTTCCAGGTCTTATTTCCATTTTAACATGTTGCTGTCTGGCTCTTTTTCAGTATTCAGTAGCTCACTAACACTCCTAAATATGCCTAGCATGTGCCTAAACACCCACCTCAGGCAGACCAGACTCTCATTTTTCTAAACTTGATTAGTTATGTGCAGTAGTTTTATATGAGGCATACTCGCAGGTTACAAAAGAGATCAATAAAAGCAACATTTTCTGTTTGTTTGTCAGCTGTAATCAGCAGCACGCATCAGCCACTGGATGTGGTCAAACAACAGGTCAAGAAAAACTTGTATCAACTCATACTGTACAATTCATAGGGTCTTTTATAACAGCCATGTGTTGCAGCTGCAAAATGGTTTAAAATTCAAATCCATACAATAAGTACAACTTATCAAAAATCCTAAAAATGATGTTGCAGCTTGTAGAGAAAAACATAGCTTTACCAGAAAAAAAAACTTACTGAGTTTTTAATGGCAAGTGTTTTTTTTTTCTTTTTCTTAAACGAATATATTGTCTAACACACACAAACACATCTAACTATATGAGACAGTTTTACACAAGAGAGTGAGCAGAAACACTGATGCCAGTCAGGAGGAGAAGAAGGAGTTAATGGGGTGAATAAAGAGAAGAAGATAAAGGGATGGATTGAAAGATAAAAAGAAAGCAGTGAATACAGGAAAAAGACAAGCTTCAAAAAGTGACAGTTTTACTTTGCCGAGTGTGTGTGTGTGTGTGTGTGTGTGTGTGTGTGTGTGTGTGTGTATGCATGTTTTTGTAGGTGAGTGTCAATAGATTATTCTTTAACTCTAAAACTGACACTTCCCTCTCGTTCCTTAACCTTTTGTCTTGACACTTCATACATATACATTAATGTTTTCTGACATTTACCATAGAAGTCCATCCTTCCCTGACCGGTAAGTGACCTCCCACACTGTTTCACTCCATTCCTTTTTTAATTTCTTTTCCTTTTATTCTTAACATGCTTTATTGATCAGTCTGATGATTCTTTAACCACTCAGACCTTTCATCTTCTCCCACAGATAAACACCACATTAACCATTTAAACCAGTTATGATCCATGAAACATCAAATGTTAATATTGAAACCCACTGTTGGTCTCTTAACTATAAGTCATACATTGCTTAATATCCAAATTATTGATAGGTCACAATATTACTGAGCTAATTAAAAGCTGGGTTATAAAATGTTTGACAGTTTACCATTTATTTCTAAAAGGAGAAATTGGATCAAATACAACTTAGGACTCACTTCGCAGTTTGGTTTAATTATGAATTGTAGTCAAAATAAACTTTACTTTTAATCAATATTTCTGTTGTGTCAAGTCGTTCAAGCAAAACTTTTGTAAGTTGTCAGTTTAAAGTTGTGAAAAAATAAAGCGACCTTTCAAAAAAATGTTTTGCCTTCTCAGCCTACAAAAGGTGTTTGGACATCTTTGAGTTATAATTATAAAAGTCTTTAGTTATTTGCTAATTTCCAAATAAAAAAGTTGTTAGATTCTATAAAGGAATTAAAAGGATTTCTGTTTGATGAATAGATTTCATTCTAGGTTTGGACTGGAAAAAATGCTACTTAAACTCACTCATAGATTTCAATCTGATCTGAGAAAGCTGTGTCTTCCATAAAAACCTCATTGGCTCAAAAAATGTTAAATTTATGACCCAACCCCCAAATAAACCCCTTTCTATTTTTTTCATATAGGGAATTGGAACTTCTGTTTTTATTTAACTTAAACATTTTGTATGTAATGTTTTATTTTATTGAAGTGTGTACTTACAATATTCCAAATGTTCCAAAAAAATCCAACTTGTAGAAATATTTATTTTTTTTAATATTTTGTCTCATTTTGTGGCTAATTTCTGGGTTAACACCAGTCAGGAGGAGGGAAGTCAGCAAATGCGACTAAGCATAATGTGAACAAAACTTTAAAACATTATTTAGTCTGTGGACATATTTGCTTGAATTAGTCAGATGGATTCATGTCTTTGATGGTTGTTCTTTAACAATAAAAAAAAAACCCTGATCCCACACTTCTTGACAAGGACATCACACTTTGTCTTTTGTTTTTCATTGTTTCAAAGGGGAAACCTCTGGTGGCAACTTTAGATTTAGTGTGTTCAAATAAGGTTGACAAGTTTGCAAGGACAATAGATGAGTTTTGAACAAAGAGTTGGTGTGTAAATATGTCAAATATTTGGGGAAACATTTAACTATCATTCTCAGTTTCTGTGGTCAACCTGTGTGACCACCTGACTGCATGAGTAAAGTCTAATTCTTACAGATAAGAATAAGGTCAAATAATATAAAGATAAGAGCCAAATCTTTTTAATGGAATGACCCTTCACGGTTGAGGACAACGTTAAATTTAAGATTTATGTGGCTTCATATTTATTTAAGTCTTTTTGTATTGGTCTCTTTACAAATCTATTCGCTTTTCCTTTTTTCCTCCCTGAAACCTTTTTTATTATCTCCTATCATTGAAGAGGAGAGTAGAGAGAAGGACAGAGTATGAACAAAGCATATGTAGAGAGGGACACGTGCATGTGTATCCTTAGCTGCAAGAAAAAGAAAATAATGAAATGTGTGAAAGCAAGCTGCATCCAGCAGGAAAGGAGGGACTGAACGAAGGAGAAAGAGAGATTTTTTCATAGTTCACTTCCCCTCCCTCGTTCCAAAAATCAGTGACACGGTTCTGCATATCCCATTTTGTGTGTGTGTGGGTGGGTGCGTGTACATGTGTGTGTGTGTGTGTGTGTGTGTGTGTGTACCTGAATCCCACTCCTTCCCACATTAATTATAATCAGAGTGGTTATTGATCACTCACTCTCAGTATTGATCCAGTGTGTGCAGTCTGGTTGAGGGTCATGAAACACTTTCTCCAGAGTCTGGAAACCATTTCAGTCAAACTCTTGGACAAGTTGTACCAATGACAAGATTCTCAGCAAAGCGAGTGTGTTACAACCTTTTGTTAATGAACTCAGTCTGGAATTTTGATTCTTTTGCACTAAAAAAAAATATATCACTTGAGGTGGCACATTTCAAACTCTCACCAGACTGAAAAGGCATGTGAAGAGGACATTTTTTTCTCTTGCTGGTTTGTATCTTTTCGGAGCATCTTTTGATCTCGTCGCACAATGTATGAGACACAATTAAAGGTACTTGAGACACCATTACAACAAAGGAGAGCTGTGCAAAGAGGATAAGAAGAGGAAGGATGAGTGAGAGAAGGAGAACATCTTAGCAGAGTGGAATCAATGTACTTTCACAACTTGAAAGCACTTTTCAGAAACACGAATCCATGAATCTGCTATTTGTAGAAGAAAGAAGACTTTACTTTGTGTCTGCATCGTCAAATACAGATGTTTTTATTATGTTCATACAGAAGTGCTTGGTATCCTTTGGTGTCTTGATGAGTCCAGGGCCAGAGAGCTTTTTGAACACATGGTTGTGAAATAGTTGCACTTTGCATGCCATGCTTATTCAGGTTAAAGAAAATAGATTACTTGGGTTAAAATAGGTACTGGTATGTATGTGAACTTTTGTAAAGAAGGTGAAATAAGTCAACACTGGCTGTTTGTTTCAAACAGGACATTAACAGTGGTCCAGTGTTGGACTCATCTCTCCATGACCTCCTTTTTCAGCATTTTGTTGCTCCTCATATTGCAGTAAAATGGTGAAACGGTGAAGCATGTTTTCAGTGTCTGACATACCTCCAATATGTTGAAACTGAACATAGATAAGAGCTTGTTATGTATAAAACACACATTCAAGTGAACCTTATATTGTTTAACTGCTACATTTCAACTATGAAGAAATCCCAACACATTTGCATGAACATGTTCCTGTCTATCTTCAAAACTTTTAATGAAAGCAATAGAATACTACAACTCTGATAAGAAACTTTTATTCTGAGTTGAAATACTTCAGATTTCCATGGTTAGCCAGTATCAGTCCTTCGTTGGCTATGTGTTTATGGGTGTCAGCTCATGTTATGAGTCAAGCTGGATGCAGAAAACTAATCCTCATTGCTCCTGTGACTCAGCATGACAGTCAGTAGTCATGTTGCACAAATGAGCAGCCATGGTGGGAAGAGAGCTGAATCTGCTGGGTGTCGTTTTCATGACCTGTAAGTCCAGCCTTAATAAAGAAGACTGGCTTGAACTGATTTAGATGGAACTGTATTGTATATATTTTGCTATTTAACGGAGTCAAACAGACTATAAGTTATTGCTTGGTATAGTACAACTGTTTTGCTTTGATTTTGTTTGAGTCGTGTTTAACTAAACAACAAAAAATGCATTTTTCTCTTCAGGGGGGGCGCTGTCCACTGCAGTTTATAGTGAAGCATATTATATGGTGCTGAGTACAGAACAAATAATTTTCAACAAATTTATAAAGCAACCAGAACCATTTGCTGTACAGGGAAACTACAAACAGCACTTTTAAAGAATTTTAATTAAACTCTTTTCAATATATTTGTCCATATGTAATATATTAGTGGCAACAAATATACCAGAATTCTCAAATAATATGTATAATATGGAAGAAATGATACATAATATACATTCAAAGTAGGCATTAATTGTTGCATAACCACTTTGAAAAAAGAACTGTTATGTTTTCATTACCTTAAATTATGTCTTTTGTTGTCTGGAGAGAGAGCAGGCTCACTCTCACAGAATCTGCCACATTAAACTGCCATAATTCTATTGCGGCCCAGAACAGACAAACCAAACACCAGCTGAACCAACAAGTTCAATATGTCTTTTTAAAACCTTTACAGTATATCATTCAAACTTACAGCAAGTGTTTTCATTAGCTGTTATGAAGACTTAAGTATCTTTTCTATATTTATGAGGAGTGGCAATGCAGTTTGCTTAAATGGCTGCAGTGGATAATAATAATAACCAATTAAAACCAAATAGTTCTTAAAAAAAAATACAGGTAAACTGATTATAATAACATCATCTTTCTATATGCCATTACATCACTGTTAAAGTGCATCCTGGGACTATAAGAGGTTTCCTGCAGTATATATAACTCCCCTTATTAAACTGACAGTTGCAATCAAAATGGACATGAAAGTTTCCAAAGCTCATTTTCAGAGTCTGAACCGCCCTCATCAGAAATACGAGTGGGAAAAGCTTTGATCTAAATGCGCTCCAGATTGCGCCTTTAAAGACTAACAGCCATTTCATTGACAATACAGCCGTGTATATGTGAGTGGGATGAGACGGCAATAAACAGAACAGCTTGATGGCCTTCTAGTCTTGGCAAGGCCTCCGTTCATCTACATCTTGTTTCATAAATTCACAGCTTGACTCTGATTTCTGCCTCATCACACTGTGAACAGAGAGAATAGGCCTGTGAGTGTTTGTCTGTGTGTGTATGTGAGGGAAAGAGAGTGTGTGTGTGCGTGTGTGTGTGTGTGAGAGAGAGACTGAGACTGAGATTACTGTCTCTGTCTCCCAGGAGCATTTCCCCTCAGCTGCTGAAGCAGACACACACTCACACACAAACACAGTGAGATTCACACACACACTCTCAGTTTAAACTGTACATAAACACAGTAACAAATACACAGTTTCCCATACACACACACACACACATATGCACATGACTAAAAATCACAGAGGGGTCAACATCAGTTCAGTTTTTGCATAAAAGAAACCGAGCAGCAAGTATTCAAGAAAGCAAGCTGCTCCTCTTCAACTAGACTAAAGGAAGGACAGAGGTTCAAGATTATTAATGGAGAGAAGAGAAGAAGGAAGAAAAGATAACAAGAGAGGCAACATGGGAACAGACAGAGAGGGAACCATGAAAAGGAGAAAAAAACGACAGAGAGATGAAGAGGAGGAGAAATAACTTAGTCAATATGCTTTGCTCTTTTAATCTCATTAAGCTTTAAAGGATTCTAACAATTAGCTTGTCCATGTTAAATAAATATATTAGCCCAGTGAGGGTAGATATCCACACACACACACACACACACACACACACACACACACACACACACACACACACACACCCACGAATGAAAAGAGTGTTTTCCCTAATGTTCAACCCTTCTTCACTATCATTACTCATCTTGCTCTCCCATCCCCCAGAGGCAGGAAGTAAAAAGTACAAATACTTTTACTCTGCTTTAGTTTTTTTAGATATCTGTTCTTTACTTGCCTTGACTGTTTTTTTCTGACAAATTTTAAATTTACTCCTCACATTTTAGCACAAATATCTGCACTTCCTGTGTTTTGCATACATTCTTTCATTTGTTACTTTACTTTTAATGTACTCTAGAGGAATTATCAGTTATTTTTATTTAGTATATGTGTGTGTTGCAGTCCTTGCAGACAGATTTCAGCCTTGAACAGATGCACACACAGAAACAACAATTCCTTGCAGTATCCATCAGTGCATATCAAATGGCACACACAATGATTTGCACGCTGGACCAAAGTTAATGTTTATTGCTTGCATTATTGCTATGGCAATGGCAACATATGCAGATGCAGTGGCTGGCAGCTTCTTTAGTATTTTCCATATTAATTTGTCTATTTTTCAGTCTTTATTGCTCAAAATGTATAGCCTGAGAGAAATACACCCATCAACATAGGAAAAGGAAACAAGTGCATCAGGCAGACCACCCCAGACGGAGAGGGAAGAGGGGAGGCACTCAGTGTTTCACATCACTGATGCTTAGTGCTCAAACACAATATCTGTTCTTCTTCTAAAGTAAAGAATGTGTGTAGTTTGGTTCTCTTTCATTTCCATTGGGGCTCTTTTAGGTTATGTTTCCATTGTTTATGTAATTTGCTCTATTTTACTGAATACCACATTATGACTTTATTATTATACACAACTTCAATCCCAGCAAATAATGTAAAACTAATCCATCTGACACGCTGATAGTAAAACTGTGTGTGAAAATGCATGAACCATGTCTAATGCATTGTGTATATCTGCGTATGTGTGTGGACAAACACAGTTTTGATGAAAAAACAAAACTAATCAACAAGTGTGTTAAAAAAAGTCCTCCCATAAACCCTTTTTTTACTGTAAATCTAAGGGTCAAATGAGTACTTTGCAAAGCCTTCTAAAAAAATCGAATTCTAACATATGTATTCATGTGACATTAATAAAGTTTGGTTATGATGTCACATTCCCCAGGCTTTCAAATATGTGTAGAAACACCAACAACAATATCCTGTGACTTACAGAAGACTTCTAGCTGCAGGACACATATAAATGAACTAAACAATGTCTGTGCATGCAGCTTAATATGATCCATTTGAACATGGTGTAAAAAAACAAAAACAAAAACTGAAGTAAAATGGATCCATTCTGTTGAGCTCCTGTGGGAATACAGGTCATTTAGGTGGGTGTTACAGTTGTTGTGGCTAATAATGTTCAAAGAGCAGCAAGGCACAGTCATAACTATGATAAGTCTTTTAGCTGGGGGACAAATGCTAATAAACAGGAGGACTGCTTTATTGTGTTTGTGGGGTTCATTGTTGATGTGTCGTTATGGGAGTTGTACTTGCCCCTAGCAAGGTCCAGAAGAAAAAATGCAAACTTTTTCAAGCTACTTTCAGGTGCTTTGTGACTTGTTGTGTTTCTTACAACAACGGCTAAAACTTCTGGTAAATTGTGCTGGAAAAGTGTTGCTTATAAGCGAGAACATGATGAAATAGTACAATAAGTACTTTACAGAGGAACAGTTAAAAGTTAGCAAACTTTAAGATGCTTTCTGACGAACATTACTTTAGCTGAAAGCTGCACTTATTGATCATTTAATATGCAAAAGTAGTTCAAATTGGTAAGTCTAATTAGAAAAGCAGCATCCTCAGCAACTTGCCACTCTGCTTGAAACAACATTTATGACCTGAATTGCAGAGTTTTGTCCCCATTTAACCTCAACAGCAGCTTCAACAAGCAGCAATGCAAAACCAAACAGCTGACAGAAAGAGATAAGAAATAATAAACATAATGGAGCGTTTTGCAGCTCAAGAGAAAGATACATTTCTAAGGAATTGGTCGAGATCAAAACAGAACTAAAAGGAGACTCATTGTACATGTGCATCTCTCAGTTAGCCAGAAACACAAAACAATGCTAGTTTCGCTGATCATGTCAATAATCAACTGTTTGCTGGCTCATTCACCACAACAGTGCATAGTGTCATAATATCTCAAGTTGTTTTTACTTCTTGTCACCCAACAACAACAACAATTAATAAAAGGTATTCAGCACTTAGACTGCCAGTCAAGTAAATGGTAAAAAAAAAAAACCCAACATTTTGTACCTGTGGGTGTGGTTAAAGCTAAGTCGCACCAGTAGCCACACCCAGCAGTGATGTCATGGTGCACTGCTACAACCCAAAGTGCACTTCCACATCACTGAAGCAAAAAGCTAAACTACAGGACATCAACTCGATTGAGATTTTCCACAGGATTGAATTTTGTTATTTAAGGACAGGTAACATGCATTTAGAACAGGTGTGCCAACATAAAAAAAACACATATCTATTCCTTTTTTCTTCCTTTCTGTCGTTCTTTTTCCATCATTGTTCTGCTCCATGACCCAGATACATGTCTTTGACCACAGGGCCAGAGAGGAAGAGAGATTAGAATTAATAACCGGAGGCTTTGTCATGAGATTATAGTTAAATATGGATCTTTGCTTGCTTGAATCCCATATAAACATCATCTACATAAACTAAAAATGATGACTGTCTATTTGTCATTTATCTTTATTTCTTTTTCTTCCTTCCTTCTTTCTAAGCTCTGTGAGGAGCCGACCATGACCTGCAGCCACAAGGTTTTCTGGGTCGTCTGCTCACCTCAGGGTGGAGCACATGAAGTTTCTCTCAGAAACAACGCTGCCTCATTTGTGAATGTTAAAATAACACAGAGTGTACTATAATGGGAGCCAGAGAATCTTGCCTGTGCTTAAATGCCAGTTGTACCTGTGAGGCCTGCTACCTAAGAGTTATTAGAGCTCTTACAGCATCTGGTGAATGAAGTGGGTGCTTTTTATCTACTTTGTCCCCTCTTCTGCAGCAAGTTGTTTCATTAAAACACTTCAAAAGTCAAAGTCTGTCTTTAACTGACTGCAGAATGGGGTGTGAAATGTCTGTTTTATCTTTGTGTTTCAAATATTTCTGACAAATTGAGTATATCAAAGCCCATCTGCCACTGTTATTCCTCATATCACTGTTTCTAATTATTTCACATTTATTTTCATCAAGATCTAGTGATGAAATATTTTTAATACACTGACATTGTCAAAACAACAAAGGCCGTTGCATAGTTATGAAAAAAAACCTTTTGGCAACTGCAGAAGATAGAGATTCATTTATGCCAGAGGCACAAGGCAGTTGCAATTAACCAAAGGGTAAAAACTAACAGTATTTGCCTGCAGGACCAGAACAGGAAATAGCTGGTAAAGGGTATGTTTGATCAGCAGGTTAGAAATGTTGGATGAGTATTTTTTTAAGCCAAAAATTTCTCTCAAAATGGTTGAACTGAATCCAAAAAACATCTTTTATGTGTCTGAATCTGATTCTAATGTTTTGCCTTCACATAATTATTTTATTTTTTGGAAATAAGAGTTTTAGATTTGCATAATTGACCAAATAATGATTCTTAAAACAAGTCAAGGTCAACTTATTGTTTTTTCCATCTTTAAAAAGTCTTACAGGGTCAAAGTGCACAAAAATGAGAACTCAATACTTCTAGTTCAGATTTACACTAATGAATATTGCATTGTCTAAACATATGATACTGTGGGTGATCTTGTTCAGAAATATAACACAGGAAATCTGTTCTCATGGCCCCGACCCACCCCACTTGTGATTACAAATGGGGAACAACAAGGCTCTGTGTTTGGTCGCCTGATTTTTACAAAAAATATAATGATCACATGATCCTAAAAACTCAAACTGTTTTTCCTGCCAGATCTAAGAGCTTGCTACTTGTTAGTCCTTGGAAATAGTGAATGGGAACACTTTAATCATAAATTGTGGACAATTTTCAGAATAATGTAATTTCTGAGGCTCATTTAATTAATTAATTAATTTATTCATTTATTGTCTGTGGTTTGTATGCCTGGCTATGGTTGCTGTGTGTTATTTCTCAATATGCAAACATTTCTTTTTTGGCCTAAATTGGTTCTGTCTCTAAAAAGTGATTTGAGCTCAGTGAGATTACTGGATTGATTTAAATGATGAAGAATAGATGATCATTCTACTGATCTCACTAAAAAGTACATGACAGTTGACTGTCATTGAGAGGACTGGTGTTATGCATGGAAACGAACATGACAATCACTTTAGTATGTACTGTAAACAAATGGAAACAGATTGAGTGGAGTTTGCAGGACATAAGGAATTCTCCTCATGTGCTTTCATAATGAAGTGACTGAAAAGGAGCATGTAAAGAGACAAACATTATGTCATCTCAAAGCACTTAAGCTCCGATGAATACAGAGTTGTTATCATTAGGGATGCGCTTTAGCGTGCAGATG
This sequence comes from Acanthurus leucopareius, assembly GCA_029814765.1. Taxonomy (NCBI): domain Eukaryota; kingdom Metazoa; phylum Chordata; class Actinopteri; order Acanthuriformes; family Acanthuridae; genus Acanthurus; species Acanthurus leucopareius. The sequence continues at coordinate 4,496,322 of JAQMCX010000058.1, read as the reverse complement.
GATTCAAGTGTAACATGGTATAAAAGGAAATTGCAGGAAAGAAAGAGAAATCCTTCCAAGTGGCTCTCCTGCCTGTTGAGATTCAAGTGGAAAAAGGTGGCTGTCATAGAGGATTCCCTCTCAATATTTAACTACTTCAGCATCCCTCCAAGCGTTCCAGCACATGTACGTGGGTGAGTATGCGGGTGCACCATTTTGACCTAGTCCTTTTTATTTATGTGCTAGTCAGGGCTGCTGCATACATGTTTCATAGCTCCTGACACATGTAAAATTGAACAGGGTCACACACACAAGATTCATTTATGTATGTCTGCACATATTGTCCATACATTTTTGTCCACAGAAGCACAGGACATGGAAATCAAGGCTGGAAAACATACTTGAAGTGTGCTCATTTTCAACATGACATTTTCACATTTACACGAACACACTGCACATTAGAGTGAACATTAAATGCATAAATGACATTTCAAGAGACATTACAGGCATATTGCAGCACTCTAGAGCACATTATCAAACAACACCTCGTGCATCACCTCTCATTCGTTTCATGGTGCTTAGAAGATCCTTGTGTGAAAAATACAGTGTTTATCACTCTGGGCTGTTGACAGCTGACATGCTTGTCTTTTTAGTGCCTCTAGTAAACACAACCCCACATCTTCTCAGTAAAAACAAGTAGCTGCAAACAGATGCTGGACACAAACCCTTTGCCCTCTCTCAGGCTTGGATCACACTTAAAGTGCTGATCCTCCTCTTACTTGCTTTTATTTTGTTGACTTCTAGCGTTATGTATCGGTCTGTTTTGTTTGTCTGTGCAGCATTTTACAAAGATCACCAGAAAATTTCAAAGTACTCACTATGGCCTGGTTTGGTCCTTTCAAAATCTGTTTGCGACTGTTGCAGTCCCTTTTTTAAATGAAAAAAAAGAAAAACATCTCCTATTTACACAGAAATTTTATCTCGATTTTCTCTAAACACATTTTCAGGTCTGAAACCCTGGTTTTACTGGATTTTTAAAGGGTTATTCATGCTTTTATCTCAACTACATATGATTACTGCAAACCCTTTATGTTGCTGGTAGTCAGGCCTCCCTTTTACATTTAGAGCTGGTACAGAGTGCTGAAGCTCAACCACTTACAGAAAAATGCAAGTGAGAAAACATTTCTCCTCTACTTGCCTTTACTAACTTTTTGTACATTTTAGGGTGATTTTAATGTTTTTATCTTTACAAATCATTAAACAGGCTCGCTTCAACCAGATCACTGTCCTTTTACAATTATAATTCAAGCTCTCTCAGGTCATCTGACCAGCTGCTCCTTCTTGTTCTAAAATCAAGATAAAAAAACTGACAAGATTTTGTCTTTGCAATTATAACCCTCACACTGAGGAACAAGTTGCCTTTGCATGTTCGACTTGCTCCTACACTGCCTGCTGTTCAATCCTGCTTTAAAACACATTATTATTCTCTGGCTTTTAAACTTTCCATGAGCATGTCCCTTTGTTTTTAAGTCGGTCTTTATGTGTTTACTGTATTTTACAGCACTTTGTTCAACTGATGTTGGTTTAAATGTACTTTCTAAATACATCTGGATTGGATGGGGAATGCTATATTAAATATCAGAATAGTAACAGTGTTCTATGGATTTAGTTAAAATATAGATCACCCGGTCATGCATAAAGAGTAAAAGGGAAACAGGTCACCATGTGAATCTTAATGGTGTTAAAATGACTTAGTGCTGACCAACTGTTAAAATATATACGGTAATTTATAAAATAGAATGGAATGAGATGTAAGAAAAGGAAAATACATCATTTGTTTCTCTTTTTGCCCTTTGATTCATAAGTTCTATTGGTGGAGATTCAAAGATACAACCTCCCAATATATTGCTGCACTTGAGATCTCAGTTAATAATAACCAAGGTCTTTGTGATAGTCTCACAGCAACAGCTCAAATACATAATGGATTAGTCTGTGATCTCGATCTAACAATTTTCAGCATGGTAGCATTATATAACACAATGGATATGAACCCTCAAAGCTTTTTTTTTTTTTTTTTTTCCCATGCGCTGTGAGTTTCTGTCAGACTGAAACTATAAAGAGGCTGCACTTTGAGTATCTTAATAAGGGGGGCTTATGCATGTGTTTGAAAATACATCCCACTCCTGTCATCGTTCACAACATCTGGTGTATGAGCAGCCATGTAAGAGCACTTATAACCTACAGTTGATACAGCAACACTTGTGTATTCAGGACATATAAAAGAGCATTAAATTAAAAGTTTCAAGAGCACACATGCATGCAGACACAAACACTCACTGGTCCTGTTCTTTCATTATTGATAGGGGTTAACATACAGCACTGTGTTTGCAGGGTGAGTTTAAGTTCTTACATTAATTATAGAAATCACACTCAGACTTGAAAAGTTTTCTCTTGCTTTATACTGGAAAATCTAAGTGGGCAGAAGTTCGGTGTCTTGTGCACCTAAGGGACGCTACTTTGGCAGAAAATAAAGTGTAAGATATTACTTATACAAATGCCCCTAAATCCCTGGATTAGGTGTATTGCTGTTTTCTCTTTACCATTTTGACATTGAGCTTCTGTTCTGCGGTCAAGCACATGGTTGTCATTGTTGTGTTAGTCTTCTCTTCAGAAGCTTTTACATGTCCATTTGGATTTCTTCAGCTCAACTGCACATTTATTATTCTGTCTTTCTGTATTTCTTGTTAGAAATGTTGATGCATGCAGATTAATAAACTAATCATGAGTCTGAATGGAAACTGTTGCCTAACGTTTTATGATTAGTGATCAAAACAGTCACCACAGCCGATCCACAGCTGGCTGACTGATTGGTTGACCCCACAGAGCCAACAGTCTGCACTGTCTAAAATTCATACGCTTAATTAGAAAGTCTGACACTGTGAGCCCCCCTCCTACAATATTGAGACTACTGCCCCAATCCTCCTGTGTCCACAGGAAGTAAAATGTCATGATGGAGTTAGTAAGTTAGCTGTGGACTAAAACTATCTTTGGGTGTATATGTTTTTTATCATAAAGCATGCTGACAAATTTACTTTTAGCTATTCATGTTTGTATGTACCCATAAATGTACAAGCATTAGTGTTTTAAATTCTTATTGAGGAAAACTCGAAACCGTGCTTATGTGTTGTTGATATGACTGAACTATGACTTCAAAACAGACTGTCATGTTCAACAGAACTGAGTTCAAAATCCGCTGACTTAGCTGCATGCACCTGTTCCATGTCACACTGTGTCTTTGTGTTACATTTCCCTCAGCAACCCTTTTCAACTCTCCCTCCAGATCTTGTCACTCAAAGCAGCTCTCCATGTTTCTGTCTATTTTCTCTGTGCTGTGCCTTTTACTCCCCCACGGGCCCAGATTCATTTCAAGAGTGAGGGGGGCAAATTGTGTATGCGTGTGTGCATGTGTGTTTGTGTGTGTGGAGACAGAAATGGCAAGCATTAGCAACCATGGTTAGGTGATCGCATAGATTTCCTTTTTTGTATGCAAACACACATCTAGAGATGTGGACAGTAACTTTTTATGAGTTTAGACATGTTTAGAGTTCACGTTGTCAGGAACAATCGTCCATGACACCTCTCTCACAAATAAATGTCAACACACCACTGATGTTTTCAAAGATTGTTGTTTAAAACTTAATTGGACATGAACGTTATCTTCTCAGATGATTTAAAGCAAATCTATTCATGGTAGTCAAATTCTCAGTTAACCTAACTTGCGAATATTAGTATAATGGGGTTTCTCAACAAGAGTTGTAGTTGACTGACAAAAATTTGCTGCTGCTTTGAGATTCCTCTGTCTGCTCTGGTTCTAGTGTCTTTTGCAAGAGCATGCAGTCTGAGATCATGATCACTAACATTCTGTAAAAAGTCGTTAAGTCGTATAAATGTTCACAAAGTTCAGCCAACAAAGCATTGTAAATTCTCTAAAAAAAATCACAAATTGGCTAGTTAGACTTGCCCACTGTCTATGATATATATAATCTATAATCTACAGTGTGCTAGCAAAAACAAACAAACAAACAAAAAAGCAGTGGGGATGTGCAGGGAAACAAACACACATCACAAACAGAATTAATTGTTATTTTTGGATGTTGGATCACTTCTGTTTTATCTGAAAGTTGATCTTTTGAACATTTTGACATTTCCATTTTATTGCTGTAACACTTAATAACACAGGGAACAGTAATTAGCAAGCTCGTTAACTCAGTCACCCAAGGGTCATGATGTTCACAGCTTCATTCAAAAATATTCACAAGTTTACTCAAATAACTATTTTGTACCATTAAGTCTGGCCTCTTAGTTGTTTGTACACTTAACCTTTTCTCCTTTTTGTCGAGCATGTTGTTCCATTAGTTTCCTCTGTTTACGACTCTCCAGCCCTTCATCCCTTCAAAGGTCAGTACTAAGTCACAAATTTCAGTAAAAAAGTAACAATTTGTGTGGACTTTCTTTGCTCCATGATTATATCCACTTCTTGAACTGATTAAATTTCCATTCTGTTTCAAAGAAAATTTAAGGTTTAAATGCCTTTATGCTACAAAATAATAATGAAGTCCCATAGCTACACTAACTGCCAAAACCAGAGGCTCTGTTCTGGTTGGAGACATAGGCAAATGTCAATTTAACGCACACCCATGGACCACCCATAGGTGTTTTCACTAACAGTATTTTGGCTAATTAGACCATTGAGACACAAGTGGGTTGATCTAATTTGTCAGAATCATACTTGATTTGTGATTATGCAAACAAAGATTAAAAGTAGGAGAAACTTTTGTTTAAATGGTTTTATTTTATAACAATATTTTATTGCTATGTAAAGGGTAAAAAGAAAATTCACCTCCTCTCTCTCTGCAGGGAGTTCAGGGTCTGATACAGAACAGGATCCTGCAGTGAGAGGAGATTTAATATCTTGCTCAAGGACACTACAGCACGAGGAATGCTTTCCAATACTGAAGGGCTTGAACCTCAGCTCTTAAATACATTTTACCCTCAAACACTTTTCTTTGCCTCATCCGTCTAGCTGACCCCTGTCTTTCTCTGTTCAGCTAGCACTTTCTCGCAGATATAGAAAAGTGTGGGAGCAGAACAGGATCAGCAGCATTACAGGCTGCCAAAATAAGAAGGTCTGAGGTGACTGGAGAATGACCATTTAAAAGCAAAATGCTGGAAAAAGACATAAAATAGATGGAAATGATGAAGAAATTTCCATTCCCCTTCCTTTTCTAACCTTTTCCTAAGCATCTAATTTACTCGCTCTCAGTCTGAGAAAGGGTATTTCGTTCTCTCTCTTTTTCACTTTATTCCATCTTTTCTTGTTTCATCTCTCTTTTCCCAGCACTTCCATCGCTTTCTCCCTCTCTCTTTCTCTCTTCCTCCCTGGTGCTCCACTTTTTTTTCTTTTTTTTTAAAAAGAGAAATGAGTGTGTTTGATGGGAAGCTGAATAGAAAAGGTGGAGGAGGGGGAGGAGGTAGAGAGGGGGATTGTGGGAAGATGGCAGGTCCTATATATAGCTGTGAGCGTGGGTAGATAGATACTGTATTGACAGGAAAGACACATGATTTCTATCCAAAGCAAAGCAGAGAAAGAGAGAGGGGGGGGGAGGGAGAGGAAGAGAGAGAGGGATAATGAGCCAGAGAGAGAGAGAGGTAAAAAAGAGACAAATCCTGGTAGTGTCTGTGTGTGTGTAAGTGTGTGCAAGAACAGAAGTATAGTATCTTGTAATACAAGTTAATTTAAGTAAATATTAAACACTATTAAAATTAAAATCCTACTTTGATTCTCATTTCCTCTATTAAAATGAACATTTCTTACATTACTGCCTTTACTCTACATTTATGCCACAGACACTGAGGCTCCTAATGTGCAACCAAACATGTTCAAACTTTTGTGAGTTTGAGCTGTCAGGTATTGCATTGACTGACCAAAACTGAACTTTTAAGGTTGATTATGTGATTTCAATACCAGTATGAAGGAATGAGGGAGGAGTGTGGAAGTTTAAGAGATTAGTGTATGAAAATGTAACAGCTTGCCAAGTTTGGAAAACATGAAATGTCATGTTTAATCTTCAATGTGCTCTCTTTAAATCTCAAAAGCTGTTTGAAATGTGATTTGTGGTTTGTTTTTCAGGACACCTGTTGCAGCCAATAAAAATATCTCTCTTTCCTTGCTTGTATAGGGTTTGGTGTGGTGAGATAAATGGATTACGTCACATCAAATACTGACAAAGGTAACAGATATTTTGCGTGCCTGCATTAATGTCATTCTGATTGAATACCGAATTCTGATTGAATTCTGAAAAATACCAATAGAAACTTTACTGTCAGCCAACAGTGAAAAACACAACTAAAATTGAGTCATTAATCTTAGCGATGACCAAAGTCAGGACCGAGCAAAAGGCTGAAAACTTTGAGTAGAATGAAATGCTGAATTACAAGTAGCCCAAACAAATAAAAATTACTGATGAAGTTGTTTTTTCCTCCACTTGCATTAAGAACAACTGTTTACATTGCATTTGCATTTGAGTTTTCACAACACAGAGCAAAACCTGAGTGTTATGGCTGCAAGTCTGTTGGGATGCTCCCTTTAAATCTTCCTCAGTGTTTACAATGGACGGAAACTGTTGCTTCCAGTCAGAGCAAAGGTTGCATTTTATGTCTGTGCGAAAAAGAAGGAGATGTCTTCACTTTGCTCAAGCCCTGTCCACTAGCTTTTACTTTAAAAGTGAACACCTTAAGAGTGTCATAGAGGTCCCCAGTTTTTGAGAATATTTATAGCAAAATGTGTTTTCAGGATAAGCCATCTCAAACATTTACATCCTGTAATTACATCTCTTTATAGTAGTTGTTCTTGTTAGTGGTAGATTTAGCTATTTCCTTGCTACATTCAAATTGCCTGCTTAAGGCAGGAATTGATAGGAAAGGATATGGAAAGTAATCCATCTCAAATTTTACAAATTCTCTGTTGTTTTGCATTAACAGAAACAAAATACTGATTCATCTGTGGGAAGAAAACATTTCCTATTGCTGCATTTTCACTTTAGAAGCAATTGACTGCAGTACAAAGTTGTTTTCAGTGTGAAGCAGCCAAAAAGAAAAAGAAAGAAAGTGAATTCATTCATCACAGAGGTTAGTGGACATTCTAATCATTAATTTAAATTGTGAGTTACAAAACAAGAAGACAGTTTGTCAGTTTTTTTGACATTTTCAATTTTTGCATTTTCAGAAAGCAGCAGAAAAAGAAGCACTGATGGAAAAGAGCTGCAGGTGACAGGATGCACACGTCCAACCACTTAGCTAGATAATCAACTATACGCTGCTTCGCTATTGTGTGGAAAACTACTTGTGCCGTGTGTCGTGCGGCTTGAAAACAAATCACAGCTGCTCGCGGCTTGATGGAAAAAGGCCAATTACTGACTGACTTTTTCATTCAAGTGACATAAGTTTGTTTGGCTGCAGAGTAAACAGACACACCAGGTGCTCTGATGATGTATTAATGCAAAAATGGCTGGTTGCAGATTTGTGGGACCTGCAGTTACTCACTGTCACCACTCATGACCTGCGGTGACACCAAATAAACCTGAAGAATTAGAATTCCACTCTAGGCACATTTTATAGTTTTTAAAAACTACTCTGCTATGATTAATATATTGTTTAGCATAGTTTGCCCACATAAAAAGCAAAAAACTCTGAAAAAGTACAGGAAGCACAGGTATTCTTCTTCCCTCATGAGAGAATTTTGAATCTAAGAATCACAGTCGTCATGCTCAGACCAACTGATGTGCTGGGTTGACTGGTGAAAAAGAAGTGCAGCCATAAATGCTACACATGTTTCAACAAGAGACTAAGCTTCAAACATGTATGGGACTTAGATGTGGAGTCTTTTGTACTCAAAAATTGGTGACTAGCAGATGTGTCATTGTAATATGTAAGCTTGTTAGCTTACCTGGCAGGGGCTTGCACAGTGTTAGGGAGTGTGCTGATATAAACCCCCTATTTCTGCACTGGCAAGCCACTTCATGCTGTAGGTTCCTTTGCCTGCAATTTGGCTTTTAAATTTGATGAACCAAAATCTAGCATTAGCTTAGTCACAAGAATGGACACATTTTTGAAGCGGAAATGATCAGTCAGGAAAAACCAATAGCCCAACTGACAAATATTCAGCTTCATAAGTCCTGAGCACTCCTGGCCAAGAGAAAGTCACAGGTGTGGGGCAGCAAACATTAAGTACCGCTCTCCTGCCAAATGCTGCTTTTGTTTTTTAACATTTGCTGTATTTTGGCCAGGGGGCTTGTCCGGCAGGGGGACCCGGGACCTGGGCCCCCTCTGAAATCAGATTGGCCACCCCAAGTGCCACCCCATAATCCTAAATTTCAATTAGATATCTGCCCAATGAGAGGCAGGACCTCAAGCGGAACCTTAATTTCCTTATTTTTGACGTAATTCATATTCCTTCTGCATAAGTCAGTGCCCCACTGTAGACTGGACACACCCCTAAGTACTGTCGGTGGGTTTTGAAAAACATCTTGCAAACAGTAGGGGTCTGGCTATGAACTATAACTTATTTCATCTTCTCATACACTCACCATCCCTCCCATGACTGGATAGATTCACACAACTTCTTCAACATCTTCCTTTTATGCTACATCTTCTTTCTCTCCTTTGACCTCACCCATCTATTCGCTGCCATGTCTAATATATTCTCTCTTATTATTCTTCATTCCCCCTGCTTCCTTGCCCTTTGGTCTCTTTGCTTTCTCCTCTATTCCTTCATTTTTCCTTGTCTCAGTCCTTTTCTATTTGATGGGACTTTATTAACATGGCAGGAATAAATTTACCTATATTGCACTTTAAGTAATATAAAAGTGGGCACAGGAGGAATAACATCAGCCATATCAACATTCATGAGTGAGTTAATGAAACAAAGCTATAATAGTAGAGTAAATAAAGTGAAGAGATAAATGACAAAAAACAATAAAGAACACAAATTTGTATTGCTTTAATATTAAAAACAAAACCTGCCAACACTCACTAATATTTAGCAACGGGAGTTGGTACAATTGGTATTTTCATGTCCAGGTCGAATGCCTTTGCAGTAGTCATGGGTATTTGTTGGCATACATTGATGTAAACATGACACCCTGGTTGACAGCCTAATTTTTTGCCAGTTTTCATGGTGCCTGTTAATTTTAATCACAACCTGCAACAGCCATTTCATTCCTCGCATTGTGAAGGATGCAACACTGGCAAGACAGCAGGGTGAGAGAGCTTCACCTGATGTGGAGGGAAGTGTAAAATAAGGAGACATGTGATTTACAGCATCACATTCCATTGTTTTGTTGGCAGTAGTTTAAAATAGCACTTTATATTTACTGTGTAATCGGGCAATCTGCAATATAATTACGCATCTAACACTTTAACACTTCAGCACTCTGCACTTTAATCAGCCTTTTGATTTCTAATTTCAGCATTTAACACTAGTGAAATACGTATGGTCCCCTGACCATTGGCCTGTATGTTTCATGATCCACTATACTTTTCATTGTTCTTGCTTTTCTTTTTTATTTTCTGTCCTATTGTGTTTTTAA
>JAQMCX010000058.1:4465081-4486596 GCA_029814765.1 Acanthurus leucopareius | reverse complement strand
TATCACTTATCTCTCTTTCATTTCTCACTAATAAAATTACACACACACACTCACACACACTCACACACACACACACACACACACACACACACACACACACACACACGAAATTAAATTGTATTTAATTTTTTTTTTCAACAGCAAATGTATCTATTATCTGGTCCATCAAAAGAAATTATTTTTAATCTGACAGAACTGGCCTTGTATGAAGAGCAGCTTAAATTGAGGAGAGCTCCACCGGAAGAAAAAAACATTTATAGCCTCAGCATGAATCTGAATAGAATCTGCATTACTAATTTGAGATATAATAGAAATACCTGAAGAAAATGTCCATTAAAAGTATTTAGAGCAATTTTCATAAAATATTTCTCCTCCTGTGAACAAGTATGCTTTCCATGTTTTAGAGATGACCTCTTATTCTATCAATCTAAAGACACACAGCGGTTATTTTCTTGTATTAAACCTACCTCGAGGAACATTTAACTGCTTATGAAACAATCTCAATGAATACTGATGCCTCTATATGACCCAGATAAGCAAACTAGACCAAAAGAAAGAAGACTGGCTCTTTCTATATTCTATTTATTCTTGATGTCTGCCAGCAGGTCAGAATCTGCAGATCAGATCAACTCTTTACACACCTCAGACAGGAAGAGCATATATTTACATTTTCCCAGGCAAATGAGTCTATGTTGCTGCTTTAATGTTAAAATTCTGCCATGCTGTCATTGAAATACTGCTTTTTCAGCCTTTTGGCTCTGATTTCTCCTCCTTCACTTGCTGCTATGCACCACCTCCCTCATCATCTGTCTCTACTGGCCTCTTAACTCCTACAATATGTGTCCACAATCTGCTTCCAGTTTGACAGCCTCATTTAGCCTCATCAGTCTTTTGTTTTAGTCTAATTTAGGGGTACACAAGCTAAACTGATATTTTGGACATTGAGGTTCCCATACTTTTCCAAGGAATGACCTTTCAAAAAATCTAAATAAATCTTGTGAGGGATTATGGGTCTTGGTTATGGTGGTGAACGTACCTGTGATAGATTTTAAACTGATGCTGAGTGGAGATTTCTCCCCAGATCGACTGAATTGAGTTCATGTAATTTGTTGATAATAACAGCTTTTAGTGGGTGCTGGGGCTTCAGGTCCCACTACTGTGGATATGTGTCGCATGTGTCCCAAAGGTTTAAATCAAATTAAGCTAAAATCAAACCACTTTAGGCGCCTTTTGTTGTCCCTGTTCGAGTGAGCTCACAGTGTTGGCTCTGTTAATCACTTAGCCACAGTGAGAGCGCCACCTGTCTTTGCTGTCGTCTCTGCTCTGCTACCTGGATGTTCATATTAAAACAGACTCTGACATCCAGAAACATTTCAGCCATGTATCATTTGCTGCTTTTTATATAATCAGCTGCTTTGGCTGCTGCAATCTAACAGAGATTCACAGAGATCTGACAGACCAGTATATCTAAAATCAAATGAATGGCAGTATAACAAACAGCGATAGGCTTACTTAAAAGGAAAATGTAATGCTCTGTCAGCTCAGGGTCAGCTGGTTGGTTAACCGGCAGTGATGGTAATCAGAACCCAGATTCTTCTTCCAACGTGCAGTTTTGTACCTGTTTTCCCGGCTCCCTACTCTCACCTTCTTCATTTTAAAGGGAGTTTGACTGATGTAAAAGTGTAGCACAATACTTACAAAGGTAAATGACAATAAGTTAGAACAAACTTTATATTACTTACCTTTTTATTATTTAAGAATTGTTAAAAAACAGAAGTGTTAAAGTCACTCACAGAAGGCAAGTTTACCATTCAAGTTGTTCAAATTTTCATAGAAATATCTTTAAAAGAATATGACACTTGTTTGTTTCACAGATGGATCTGAGGAAGGTTACAGACTCCATACTGCAGAAGCTTTAACCTGTTTAAATTTCATGCTTCATGTATGTCATGATTTATTCACCAGATCTGTTTTCATTGCACTCTGTTTTGCTTTTAATGATTCATCAACTTTTCCACCTCAATCTATAAAACTGTATTCAGCACTAACACTTAGTTTTCATGCAGAAATTAAATAAATGTGCAAAATAACATGGATTGAAACACGTTCATCGTTGCTAATGTTACTTTTACCAAATTGGATGTTATTAATGTAGCTCTTAATAAAGGCCTGATTAAGTTTAACATCAATTATATAAAATCGCATAATTTTTTATTCTGTGATTTGACCCTGGTCATTCACAAAACCACTTTTATAATAATTAACTGCTGGGCTAGCCTAACAAAATATGCTGAGGCTAGAATGAGCCAGGCAGCAGGTGCAGAGAGAGAGCGTTCTGTTTACAGGGTTAGATACTAAGAAAAAAAACAGACAGAAAAGGCATTTTACTTTCACATTAGCATTATTAGCAAAATCATTATGAAAATATTTTTAATATGGTAATTTTAATCTTTTCTCTCTTGGTTTCATTTCATCATCTTTGATCTATTAAAGGCCTCGCGTCATCGCCTCTCGGTCTTTATCTCTCCTCCTCTCACACACCTGAGGGATGGACAAAAGTGACCTCAATATTTTCACGTCTTTCTCTGCCTAAGATTTATATGCCAAAGTAACACCTCGACGGGTGTCAACATGACCTTAAGTTTTTCAGACAATGTGTCTTTAAGTGGTTTGGTTTGTGTGTGGGTGTGTGTGTGTGTGTGTGTATGTGTGTACACAATTTGGCACCAAAGGAACACCTACCTCCTACGGCTCTTTTTCTTTTTCTGTCACTCTTTCTTTTTTCTTTCACTTGTTTCCTTCAATCAATGTCTTCACACCTTTCACTCTCTCTTTGCCTCTCTCTTCCACTGCTTCATCTATTCTTCTCCCCCAAAACTTTGTTTTTATTGTACATCTCTCTCTTTCCCTCACTCAGCTGAAGAAATAGTCACAGCTTTCTTCTTTTTTTCTCTGTTTTACTCTCTTTAATTCCAGTGGGGAGCTGAACGCAGCCCAGGTTTCTGTGATGATTGACTCGTATGACCTTCTTATGGCTGGAGTCCAAGCTTAACCACAGTGCTTTGCTGTATCATCTGTGTGCATGTACACTTATGAATGACATGTGCATGGCCTCATGAGTCACATTTTGTAACTATATTTAAATTACATATATTTGCATATGTGAGCTGCTTTGTATAAAATCTAGGAAACCATCTGCTTTTGTCTGGTTTTGCCTCTAGCAACCTGACTTTAAAACTCTATAACTTGACATTTTGGCTAATCTAATAAATGCAGATATGTTTTTAAAAAGCTAATAAAAAGCTAAATCGTCATCAAAAGAAAGCTGATAGAAACTGAATTCCACATTTTAAAAGACTTTTATATTAGATTTATCTCCCCCTGCATCACCTGCATTCAACCTTAGGTCTGCTCAACCATGATTAGTCATTACTTCTTGGACTACAAAGGGACTAAAAACACAAACTGAAACACATCTAATACCAAAATCCTGTCCCTTGCCTGCAGAGTCTGTATCCATGCAGATATGGGTTTATAGAGATTACTTTGTAAGTATGCATTGGTTTGGATGTTTTTCTTGTGTCAGTCAAGCATGTGTTCTCTTGTATTCATTCTTGTGTTTCCACCTTTCCGTGTGTGTACACTCATCTTTTTTTTTTTTACACTGAACAAGATTGCTCTTTTAATGACTTCTTGTACCTGTGGGGCAACTCTGTCACACAGCTCACTGGATTTCTTTCAGATTTCTGAGCTCCCATAGACTCGTGTTGACGGCTTCAATGTCAAAGGCTCCTATGATGCCACAATATGACATTTCATTTTGTGGCAACAAGCAATCTTGCTGCGCTCTGCTACCTTTCTTGCCTAAAAAATAAAATCATAAAGGTAAAAAAGTTTTAAAATCCATTAAAGCTGTACCTGTGAAGTGTTGTTCTTGCTTCCCTTCCAAACTGTGCTGTGATGTTACACAGATATAGAGTACTCAGAGTGAAATTGGAAATGGTCGTTGTGACAGCAACGGAAATGATTAAATTATTATCTATGTGTCTATGAAAGAAGAAAGACATCACTCACTCAAGGTGCACACATACCGAAATGTACTTTACTTCAGTTCTGAATGTCTTTCTAATGGAATTTTTTTGTTCATTCACCACCAAGACAAACAATATATGTCTTGACTTTGTATTTCTATTGTCTTTCTATTTGCTTGCTGGATTTTCACTATCACTTCAGTATGGTTTTGAAGGGTAGATATCATCCATTAAAAGGGCTGGATGGAAACACACTTCCTGTACTGGGCGACGATATTGGTTTCTGCTTGGTTTTAACCCAGAGTTGCTACAAGGGTGTCAGTATTAGTGTGAGATTTGAATAGAAACACTTCCTCTGAATAAAATATCTTTTATATAAAACTGCTTGTATGAAGAAATGCATCATATGAACAAATTGGTCACATTGCAAAATGTTGATACTAAATTTTTGTGCAGATTTTGATGAACTATTTTGTTTCGCATTGAAGCATTGAAGTTCTACTTCTGCATTACAGCATTTGTTCATAGCAATAACAGCATACACAAAGCACTCGAAGGATCACTGTCTTGATTAAATATAGAAAAACGCAAAAGTAGTTTTGAAAGTTCAAACAAAACCTGTGATGCTTTTAAAGGAAAACTCTTCTTGCTTTTAGTTTTCTAACCTAAATTAAAATGATGAAGTTAGGAAGCAAATCTCAGTCCCCCTCAGAGTCTAAGGCCTTGCTAATGACAAAAAATATGTTGCAACTGAACATAATTCAGGCAGCAACAATATTTCAATCAAAAACAAACATACCTGGTACAACAATTTGAAGGTATATAAACATTTTTTAGAAGACAGGGTTGTGAACAGCTACCTCGGGGAAAAAGGAGGATGTAGAGCAAAAGAGACAGACTCACACCCTGACTGGGTCTCTTGAAATCAATGTTAAATGACATCAAACAATTGTCAAAAATACTGTGTGAACCAGGCACCGGCTTCTGCAGTGACTCTTTGATACTCGACGTACTGTGACATGAAAATTTGTCAGTGCTGTCTCGAGGCTCAGAACAAAAAACAAACAAAATAAATAAAATAAAAAGTATAAACACAGACATATTTTCAGGATTCAGGACAGAAACATCCATAGAAACTAGCCTTTAGTGTTTCAGTGGGTAAAGGACATACAGAGGAGTTACAACGGTGACAGCAAACTTGCAGAAGTTAGCAAAAAAAACTAGCATTGATATGTATAACAATGACATGAATAATATATATATAATACAGAGATATCTATATGCACACTTACAGCTCATAAACTATATACAGTTGGACATTTGCCTGAAATGCACACAAAAAGTAAGCACACTCACAATCTCAATGAGAGAGGGGTTTCGGTGTTTACCACTCATGAAAATAGAGTGGTAAATACAAAGGGACATTGTAATTAGCCAGGTTGCATGCTGGGAAAAAGCCGATAAATATGCACTTCAATGCATCATGTCACAGAGCTGTCATGAGAGGAGAGAGAGAGAAAGACAGGGAATCATTGTAATTGAGCTGTCTGTCTGTTGTGGTTTTAGTTTTATCATCAGTTTGCATTGATTTCCATTCTGTGTCTGAAGTTCTTTCATCTTCATTCTGTCACATGGTTTTCTTTAATGAACCTACATTTGGTGTTAAAACCATTTTCGGTTAGTCTCGGCTTTTTTTCCCCTCTATTTATGTATTTATTTATTTATTTATTTATATACATAACAATCCATGGTGTCACAAAACCAAACTCCAGCAGTGAGTTGCAACCACAGCTGCAACCCTGCAGTTCTAGTGCAACATTATGGTCATTAGTGTCATTATTGAGGTTTTGTGCTATTGAGCTCATTGGTGTAATGTGTACTTGGTGTGTATGGGTTATCTGTGAGTTCACCGTGGTGGCAGTTCTTCATGTTTTGCACACTAGATTGTTGTGTGGTTGTTGGTGTTCAGGTTGGTTTAGTTGTGGCTGCATATGACTGTTGTAATTTTTTTTCTGTGGCTGTTTTCTTCATGTATCATTACAATAACTGTGGCTGATTGTCTTCTGCTGTTTCTGATGTCAGTATATTTTTTTTAATCATTGTTGTGACTCTTGTGGTGTGGTTGAGCCTTGAACCTGTGTTTGTTTGCTTGTCGTGGTAGCTCTCTGCACTGTTTAGTTGGCTGCTGTGGTTCGTGTTGCGGTTGTTGTTCTTGTCTTTGTCTTTTTTTATGTTGCAAGCTAATTTTTATGGTGCGTGTTTCTATACTAATTTAATTCTTGTGGTTGATTTAGTCACAGATGTTACTACTTCGACCAATTTATATTTATAATGAATATATCAGAAAATAGTCAAAGTTATAAAGAAGCAGATAAAACACATTACTACAACTTATATCTCTTACTATACGATAACTATTTATTTATCATATATCTGAACTTTTTTAGAATAAACCACTATCACTCTATTTTCATTTTCCATTTTTCTTGTTTTAAATGCCAGATTGATGCGTATCTCCACACTACGAAACACAAGTTCAATTGCCCATGTTTAAAAGTGCTGTGCCAGAGATGGATTACTTTCCAAAATGTCTAACTATCCCTTGTTTTTTTTATTTTTTTAAGTCAAATTATCATGATTCTCTGATAATACTTGATAAAACTTTTAGGAAAGTACTTAGTATAGTAAACATCTTTATGATCCTCCAAAGCGTACACGTGTGGCTCTGCATTAGCAACAGTAACTTATGTGCTGGACTCAGCTAATACAAAGTTAAACACTGCAGTTCATTAAGTGAGTTAACCTCATTCACCCAAACTCTTAATAGCACCACAACTTGTTAATGGTGTCAATTTGTTTTTGGTGTCAAATCAATGAAAACAACCCACAAAAGGCCTGAGCAGACAGCCAACATTCCTAAAGTTTGAGTTCAAGAAACTACCAGAAACTATTTTAACACATTTTCTCTCTGCTGTTTGTACTCTCTGTGTTGTTTATATGTTGTGTGTGTGTGCTTCATATTTGCAAGGTGAGCAATATTTTAACAAACTCTAATTATGTGCATGTGTGTGATTTAAGAAACCTCTGAGCCGCTATGGAGACTTGCTGACCGTTCCTCTGTGTTTCCATGGTGGGCTAATTAATCAGATTAATTGGGTTCTGTTGATCAATAGCCAGCGAGGTGTAGACATTAGTTAGTTAATATGTTTCTCATCAGCTGGATTTAATCGAGGATGTGTGTTTGTGTGTACGTGTGTGCGTCAGAGTGTGTGTTTCAATGTGATCCAATGGTGGTTAAATTAAGAGGAGATCAGAAAAGACTTAATTATTATTTTATTGAATCATGCTGCATGGTAATGAATCAAAATGTCGACTCTGCCTTGTTTTCCTTCAGGATAAAAGGTGGAGGACAAAATAAAGAGAGACAGAGATGTTTAATTATTTGACCTCAGTGCGCATGTTTGTTATTTCTCATAAAATAAAACTTCTTTAGAGGCAGCTGGGATGATTTAGGGGATGATTTTTCTAGTTTTTGTAACTACGGGGATGTTGACATGAAAATTTCCAAAAGTATCACTAATCTAGTGCAAAACTTTAAAGCTGCACAGTAAATTTTTGGCAAACATTTCTAGCAAATTGCAGTTGAAAATGTGTGAAATGTTGCTTGAAACGACAAACCCATAAAGTCACAGCAGGCGGCTTTTTCAAGCTGAAAGGTCTAAAATCTCACTGTCCAACTGTTTAGCACCAAATATCAGATTAAAAAAAATTAGCAACTTGCTGTCAGTGAATCATTCATCAGGTTTGGTAACTTATTTTTTCTCCTCCAGAGTTTGTGGACATCAAAACAGAGTCTGATGGAGATGAAACGGGTTCACACATCTTGTTGACATCAAATGATGATGTTGATAATGTTGCAGCATGGAACTTTTTGTTAAAACCTGCAACATATAAAGTGAAAATATGCAGATGCTGTGTTTGCAGATTAATGTGCTGCCCTCAAGTGGCCAAGAAATTAATACATTCAGGCTGCACAAGATACTGAGGTGTGCTATTAATCGCTGTATGCCTCATATTTTCAAAATATCGTATAAAACCTACCTCCTGTAAACAGCACTTAAAAAAGACTTTACTAGCATCACCAGCTACAACTGATGTAGTTAAATTTTAAAAGAGCAGACAGTGAAAAGTGTCTCCAATCATGATAAAGTTATACAGTTAAAGAGCTTTAGAGACTCCAGCTGTAAAATAAACGTTACAATCAGTTTTACTGGAGCTGTGCAACGACTGGAGCTTCCAAAAATAAAACAAAACAAAATGTCGTATATCTGAAACATTTCACTGCTCTCCTGCGATCTATCAGTGTGTTCTTTGTATCTCTCTGTTTTATCTGTATGTTCAGGAGCTAAAGACTCCAGTGGAGTGGACAGAGTCAGGTTTAGTGTCAGTTACTGAGAAGAAGGGCAACAAGCTGTTATTAGAAAATAGTTGGATGGGAGTTTGGCAGTAAAACGGGGGGACGATGACCTTTCTAGAAGACACACATACAAACTCTTACACACTCCAACAACACAAAATACACTTTGTCTCAGTATGGGAGGTGCCTGTGGCCAGGTCACAGGAACATGTTTGAGTTCAAATCTGCCATCCACACACTCTGACACAGAAAACAGGAAACACCAAACACATGAATCTTTACGACGACTTCTAACGACAGCCAGGCTGCATAAGGATGCTACATCATTTCATTTTTATGTGTTATTTTGTGTGTGTGTGTGTTTGTGGGACAAGTATGCATGTGTACTTAAGCAGCATATGAGCGTTATGAGATATCTGAACCATTTGCAGCTTTTGAGCCAAACTGCACCCTGGAGAGATAAAAAGGATAAATAAGTAGATAAGTAAGTAGTATAAATAGATGGAGGGGGCAGCCACAGTTTGTGAAGGCAATAAGCAACATTTTGTTTAGTTTTTTATGTTTATTACCAAAATATTTAATGAAAAAGAAACTAATACCAAAGAAAAAGATGTTAAAATGAGAGGTTGATTTCCATTTTTTTTCTATTGTTTAGAGAGCATTCATTTCTGTCAAGTCAATGACATTTTTAGCTACTTAAACCTACAGTTCAGTTCATGTAAAGTTTCATGTAAAAACTTTATTGTGCAGTTTTACGTGTTTCTGTTATTGTGCAATTTTGTTCCTATTTGCGCAAAGCATAGATATAAAATATCCGTGGAAAATATGTGAAAATACAATAGTTTCGTGCATGTAACCTTCAACCCTTCATCATACACACTAACAGATCCACACACACACACACACACAGATACACACACTGCACCATTCTCTTAAAGGATAAGAGCTCCTTGAAAACTCAATTAGACTGGGGGGCATAAAACTACAAAAACCCACCACTCTCTCACACTGACATAAACAGTGGCACACACACACACACACAAACTCACACACGCACAAATATACAAGCCAGTGTTTTAGTTTCCTAACCTGAAGCTATTTCCAGCCATAAATGGACTCTGAGGTTCCAGACAAAAAAGCTTGTACTATGGCATGTACCTAATTACACTGTCTGTGTGTGTCTTGTGTATGTATATGCTTTTGATGGTACACTGCACACACACACACACACCCACACACAAAAGACTTATGATCTCTGATGGATACACATACAGTAGTTTTGGCTCACTTGGCTCAGCAAGAAAACTGATCCAATTAAGATGTCTGAAATGATAGTTGAATGCAGTTGAAGTGTGTAAATGTTTTTATTTTCCTCCTGTAGTTTAAAAGTCACATTGCACTGCTAATGTATATACTCAGTACAGGGCAATACAGTACAGTACAGTACAGTTTGGGAGATATAGTGCACAAATGGCAGGATACTGGGTGCCAGGGTTCACCGCTTATTCTATATAACTTTAGGCAGCAATGGGATCAAGGTTCTTTTTAAACATTAATGAAGGAAACACAGCCTGTGTTTTACTTCATGTCACTTAACCATGAACTCTTTCATAAATCTTAATCAAGAGCTGTGAGTCTTTAAACATAACTGTGATGAAGTTAAAATGATGCTTAGTTGCTACAAATGGATTTTTGGGAAAAACTAAATCATTTATAGAGTTGTGCAGAAATTTTGTGACTAACGAGATGAAATTCATGAACGTTTCCTCATTATATGAACAGAAAACATGATCCAGGTGGCAGTGTGTCTCTTTTAACACATATTTGCTGTAGTGAAGTCTGATTTTTTGAGGGGACAGGGCTGTTATATCCCTCTCTTTGTCCGGTAAAAATATGAAAAGATTTACTTTAATCTACATTGTCACTCTGATACTAAGAAGGGAGAGGGGGGAGGGAGAGGGAAAGGATGTGCACGTTGAATTCAGCTGGATCATCGAGGAGGACTTTCTTTGTGATTGTATGTGTGTGTGCGTTTGAGTGGGCTAATAACTCTCCCACTGAACCTCTACATAATGTTTTTACATTGTGTTTAGTGTCTAAATTTAACAAAATACATTATTTTAATTAATAATCCTTTGATGTTTTTGCAGGAGAATTTTTCTACAGAGCCAGGTTCATCGTTTCTTCCTTCTTACTGTGTTTATGCTAAGCTAAGCTAATCTCCTTTACCTCCATAGTTTACAAGCAAACATGAAAATAGCATCTATCTTCCCTCTCAGTTCTCAGCAACAAGCAAATAATTGTATTTCCCACGATGTCCTTTCAGTTGTGATTATGTGTTAAACCTCATGGATCTATTTGAATGAATGAATGATGGATTTGCCTTATTGAAACTGAAAATGACTGAAAATTATGAGAGGTTGAACAAAAGTTTGAAAGGTCAGAAATCAATTTCCTGCATCGACCTGCACAATGGTGTCGTCACTCACACTCGATCACACAGTTTTGGCTTGAACCTTGATGAGAACAAACTGTCAAATCAATTTGGACGAGCCAAGGTCACAACAGTTTAACACAAACTCAAAATAAAGACATTAAGTGAGAACAAGTGTGTGTTGACAGTGTGTATTGTTAAGAGTGTGTCTGTGTGTATTTTAAGCTCGCCATTCTGGTCCTCTCTATGGGTCACTAGTTATTAACCCCCAGACAGTCACCTTGACACACACCGTCTCACACACACAGAAACATCGGCGCACACACTTGGCTACACACACACTGAGAGAGTGATTTGACCCTTTCAAACACACACACACAGGCTGACACACACAGACACACACATCTTTATCAGTCCGTTGTGACCCAGTCCTCCACATGAATTGGTCTGAAGTGTTAATCCTAATATTGGATTATCAGACAGCCAGAGATTATTCCCTCATTTTAAGATTAGCAGCTTAGTTTAAGATTAGTCCATTTAAAGTGCCACTTAAAGGTTATCACATCACTGACAACGGAGAATTATTTTGTTAGTGAAGCTTCGGTATGGGATGTTTCAGTAGAGGAGGACACACACACACACAGACACACACACGCAAATGATGAAGAGCATAATTGAATCTTATTTTTAAACGTGTATCAACAGAGCAGAGGTAATGAGACGCTTAATCTGTGTTTTTTGCAAAAAGTCGGTAAAGTGACCCATCAGAGAAAGAAGAATAGATAATCATTTATTTTTTGTCCTTTTTTTGTGTTTGAGTGCATGTGTGTGTGTGGGTGTGTGTGTGTGTTAAAGATGAATCGATGCGGTTCGTGGTTTGTTCATTGAAGATAATCAGCGAAAAGAAACAATGAAAGTTAACAATGGACCAAACTCTTAACAATATGAAGTCTTTAGGGAAATTGTGTGTGTTTTTTGTGTGAGTGTTTTATTTCTCCCCTGTTCCATCCATCTTTCTCTTTATTTCCTTGTCATGTCTTCCGAGCGTACTTCTGTTTTCTGTTCTCTCTGCTGTCACTGTTCATTGCTTGTCTCTCTCTCTCTGCTTTGGTAGATCGATATAGGCTAATTGCTGTGGAGTATCAGACAGTTGAGAGTCCTATTTTCCCTGGAGTGCCTAATTAAAACCGTCAAACTCACTACCTCTGTGTGTGTGTGTGTGTGTGCTTGTGTAAGACGGTAGGGCTGTTTGTTAGTTGCTGATTGGACCAGAAACACCTGTACAGATGTAAACACCTGTGCTTGCATTAAATCACAACAGTTTGTTGTGAGCGTAGAAGAATTCCTTTCTTTCAGCACGCACACACACAGACACACACAAACACACACACATGCATGCACACGCAAACACAGACATACATACACCCAAACAGGTTTTTTTTCTCAGAAATAAAGGACACATTACTGTCTGAATGGATGGACCGCAGCTCCACACATTCAGACAGGTCGTCTCTGATGTCACCATATCTGCTGCTGTCCTTCCTTTATGATAAAGGCTCCAGTCAGATAAAAACAGATCATGAGATTGGAAGAGACAGGATAAAGGGCTGGGAAGCAAGTTAGACTGAGATCGAGTTAAAATACTTGAGCAGAAAGAGTGTGTGCACACACAGCAATTGTACAAGGTTAGCTCAGCAGAACAAGAGGAGAAAGTCTAAGGGAAGGAAAGCTCACAAATTCCCCCTCCTGTTTTTCACTCTGTCTCCCTACTTTTTCTGTACTTAGTCCTTGCTGAGGAGTTATGCTCCTTTACAAATACCCCCAAACTGTTGGACCCAGGGGCAGCTGATGGTGTTATGATACAAATACAGACATTAAATACTTTTACATTAACTCAAATTCACATAAGGCGGCACGCTGGTGGCCTGTGGGTTTAAGGCACTGACCATGAACTGTACCATCACTGGTTCATTATCTGGGGTCTATTATCACTCTGCCACCTCTTCCTTTCCCTCCATTCCCTTTTATCCCCTACAGCTGGCTTTATAATAAAGGCATAATGAGATGAGCATTGCTCATTAGCATAGCTAAATAATGTATTGGAGAGCAAACGCAGTTTCCTTGTTTTATTGTTTTATCTTTATTTTGTTTATCCTTTGTATTAGTGTGTTTAGTAGACAGAGCAGATTTGTGTTTTAGTAGGCATTAGCCACTACCCCACTTCCGGAGTGCCCTCCCAAAAACTGTGTGCCTTCACAGCGTGGTGAGAGGGGGGAGGGCTGAAATCTTTGCCCAGGTAACGGGACACAACTCATTATGTCATCACCAACTGTGACAACATATACTGATATGTTTGTTGTTATAACCAGCTAGCATATGAACTATTCCAGAGTAACGTTAATCCTGCCTGTATAACTCATCAGCCCGCAGTGATAACATTAAAGGGTGTGGGAAAGTATACGGAAGTTTGTGCGTGATAAATTTACAAGCTTCATTCACAGGACAATGAAATGAATCAAACTCTGTAGTTTACACACTTGTTTTGATTCCAAAATAGTGTTTTTTTTCTACAATTCTTGTCATTTACAAAAGAAATACAGAGTTGTTTACATCGAGATAACAATAGTAAATTCAAGGGTTTTTAAAAAAAATCTTTTGAATCGTTCTTTTCAAAATTTTGGGGGGGTTTTCTGCTCACTCCTATGTTTGGAGTCTGCAGATGCTCGGTAAAAAGGGTGTTTTATAGGGCTACATCACCACTCCCCCCTCAGTCCCCTGAAAGAAATGGGACACACTACCCTCCTTTTGTCCAAAGTCAATATTACCTTGTTTGTGCTGCACTAATGATGGATGAATTGTTTTCCTCCTGCAGTAACAACCACACTGAGACCATTTTAATTCTGTGCTAAACTTTTTGGCAATCTTTTTCTTAACTTTTTAATTTCATAATACCTTCAAAATGGCATAATATTTTCTGGGAAATGTCCAAGCAATTAACAGTTACATACAATCTTCTTAGTAAGAAATGATTAGAAAAGTTAGGAAATAAATAGAAGGGAAAATAGGACGGTAGTGTGAAGTTTGAGCTTCTCTCTCTCTGCTCTGAGTTCACATTTGAATGTCAGATTTGTTTTTCTGAGGCTTCCATTCATTTGCCCAAATATACTTGGCTTTGTCATTACTTCCACCATAAAGTAGATGAAAGCTCATAAAAATCTCTTGTACTCATCCTTCTGCAGAAGAATATTCTTTTTCAAATGATAAAATGATTTGAGGAGTACTCTAAAAGTACTTTAAAGGTGCCTGACATCAGTCCAAAGAGAAAAAATTACCCAGACAGAAGAGTGCAGGAGTTTGACAGAGGTAGAGATGGCTGAGCAAAGGGATGATGCAAAGGGACGGATAAAGGAGGAGAGAGGGATGAGTGGAAATATAAACCAGTAGCAGCTGTTTCCAGCCCATTAAAATGTAATTAAGGAGAACCTCATTACGGAGAAAGACAGAGAGAGCGATGGGGAGATGGAGAAATAAATTGTTTTCTGTTGTCTACTTTATCACTCATCCGGACAGAAAATCATCAGTTTGTTTCAAATAAACACTTTAAAAGAGGGGGGAAAAAAAAAACATCCCAAGTGCTGTCTGGTTCTACGATGCTAATGAGATTTGAGCAGATCGTTTGGCAGAAAAGACATAATGTTCTGAATCCAGTTTGGCACTTGAAAGGGTTGAATATAATAATCCTTCTTCCCAAGCAAATCGTCTTTCTCCAAAGTGTAGGTTTTCTGTCCGTCTGTCTCATCTGCCAAACAGCACGCGCTCTGAAACGACAACCGGTTTTTACGAATTTCTGAGTTTTGGAAGCAGCTGATGGTTTGATTTATTATTTTTTTCTCTGGATCTGACTGTGTCGCTTTAGTCTTTGAAGGAATTCTGAGTTTTAGCATATCAGTGTCTTCTGATCATAAGGAGTCAGTTTGTGCTTTTAGGTTCATATTTGTATGTTCTGCATCACTGATTGAGTTTCCTTTCTTATCCAGACCAACTGTGTTTGCATTTGCTGGATGAATGAGCCTGTGTTATGTTTTCTGATGCCTGCCAGAGCAACAATGCTGAGAAAAAAAAAAGAAAAGATGACAGAAAACTTATCAAAAAGAAATGAGGCATTGTTTGTTATCTGTCAGATATTTTTACTTTGTGTACTGTCTGGAGTTTGTGTGTGTATTTGTGTGTGTGTGTGTGTGTGTGTGTGTGTGTCTGTCATTTCTCGTGTGTATTAGCAGCAGCAGTGGAAAAACACCACCACTGGAAACAGAACTTTACCTGAAATGCAGCAGAAAAGAAAAGTGCAGTTTTGACACTTTGAGTTTAGCCTAACAGTAACATTTTGCACCTATTTAACAATTATTGCTGAAAAAAAATACAAAAAGAAATATACATGTTATCTTGCTTCCTTCAATAAAGCCTTTTTTCAGTTAGAGGAAACATATTGTGTGGTTACGTAAACTAAAACCAAACCAGTTTCAACCAGTAATATCATGACATCCACCCACTGTGGCAGCTGTGGCTTCGAAGTTAGAGGATTGGTAATTTCCATTCCTGACTTTTTTAGTCTGCATGTGGCAAGATACTCAGCCCCACATCCTGCCAATGGCTGTTTCACTTGTGTGTGACTGTGTGTGTTTGAGTTCCAGCCGAGCAGGTTGTCCACCTTAGTGTTAGTGTGTGAATGTATGTGTGAACGTGTGAATGCTGACTTTTGTAGCAAAGCGCTTTCAGGAGTCACAATGCATGATAAGTGCTACATACATGCAGTCCATTTCTGGCCCATTCATCGGTCAGTCTTTAACTTTTAATGACACAGAGCTTAGATTCATTAGCCAACTAGCAACCACATGATACATCACTGTGTCCCTGGGTGTTTGCCACCTCAAACCACATTAAATCTCCCTAAAGTAATGTGATTACTTTGAGGAAAAGTGGTGTCTGTGACTCTTCTAGAGTGTATGCAAACCGCAGCGACTGCCTGTTGGGCTGTACCTCTTTCAGTTTGAGGGGTTCATCTGCTTGTTCCTGAGGTGATAACAGAGGCAACTGAATGCAGGCTAGCATTTTTGAAAACATTTTTGAAACTGGTGTCAATACAAAAACTGAGGTTTAACACTAATGCTATTACTTTATTCAGTGATACAAAACAAACTGTAAATGAACTTTGAACTGTGTTTAACTTTATCTTAAAAACTAACAGCTAACATGCATTCACATAATGGCACAACAGCAGGCACTGAATACAAATGAATACAGCCAGTTCACAGACAACTCCCCCTCCTCTCCTGACAACAGGTAGAATCTTCCAACCTGAGACAAACTGAGAGAAAACATGCCAGAAGAAATACATACACACACATAATAAGAACACACATGTGAAGGGACTTGTAAAGAGTGGAATCACACACGAACCTGCAATTTAGTGTTCTTATTTAATCAAGCAGTGTGTGTACTTAGGCATGAGAAGATGCTGAAGGCAGCACAGTACTCAGATAAACGAAAAACTGTGTGTGTATGTGTGTGTGTGTGTGTGTGTGTGTGTGTGTATGGCTGTCTCATAACTGGGGCAAAGCAGTCTTGGGGATATTAGTGTTTTTTAATTGAAAAATGGTCAGAGGGGAAAAGCAACTCATTCACACACAGGCACACACACACACACACACCGACACAGGCACACAGACATGACAACAAGGCACACACACACACGTTATACACATGGGATCAACACATAGATTATCCAGATACACACTCTCACTCAGGGAGTGAATTAAATGTTTGACCAACTGCACCACACGAAGCTGTATTAGATTACATTTATGAGTAACTGATGGAAGAAAAATGAGCACACAGGAAAAAAAAAACTTGAATTAGAACCATGATAAATTTCAAACTGAATCACAAAAAACAGAAGCGGCTCAACGGTTTATAAAATATATGTAGTCCAACTCCACGTTAATGTACCACTGTTTTGTTTCTACAGTAGATCAGAGTGGACAAACTTAACTAAACTAAACTGGCTCAAGAGAAGGCCTTCCTCCTTTTTTTGTGTCAGAAGTAGCTGTCATATAGTCTCTTACAAACATGATTGGGGGGGTTAAGAGAGGGGAATGAAGCAGGTTGCAAAATGCAACCTAACCACTAGATATCACTAAATCTTTTACACTGGTGCTTTTATTCTTCAATGTTTTCAGTTGTGTAAAGGATTTATTCAAAGAAATCACAGCACTGAGGCTTCCTCTCCTATTCAAGTGATAAAAAAGAGAAGCTGAATAACATTGCATTTGGATGTGTATTACAGGCATGCAGACATGATTTTTAGGAAACATGGTTTTTGCTTCAGACTCTACAGGACTTTTGAAAAGTCAGCATGTGTTCCTTTCAACCAGGCTACGTCTGTTAAACCTGCATTCATTGATTTTTTTCTCCACTCGAGGGCAGCGCAACAAGCTGTAAAAACAACATACTATCTTATTTACTATCTTCATTTATAATTTGGAAACTCCTAGCAAATAGCCCAGTTTCACTCTGCTTTAGCTCAGTTTTGATGTCTGCCAACTCGTCTTGGCAGGTAACGTGTGGTTGGTTTATCAGAGCTTGTTTCCCTGCAAACAGCTGCCTGCTGCTGAAACAATGTCGATGAGAGAATTAAAACAGATATGTGGAAGGCTGTGAAACCAACACAATAACCTGACAACACTTTAAGTCCACAGATCTGAAAGGAACAGCCCGGTAAAGTTTGGGTTCTTCATTACCAGCAACATCATTCTCAGTCCACATAGTCATTTGATTCATTATTTATCAAAAAAAATTGATCAGTGCAGCCTTGAAGAAGCAGTTACAGAATGTAAAGATGTGCACACTAACAGTGTATTTCTGTGAGCATCATTCCTGGCTGTGTGCATGTGGTATTCATGCATCTGAGTGATCAGCTTTAGTGCCTGTGTGTGGGCACTTGTGCGTTTGCTGCAGCTCTCAGCCAATAAGAATCTGTCTCTTCTAGTCTCACTTAAAATGCCAGGTACCTCACTAAGAAATGGCCTTGCCAACTCTGTGCATGTGCATGTGTGTATGTGTGTGTGTTACTGTGTGTTGCCCCAGGAAGGAGAAGTGGTTCAAAGAGCATCTGAAGCCTTGATTAAGGAAGTGTGTAATCAGAACTGAAGACCAACAAGTCTGATGCTGCCTGGAAGGGCCTGACACAGAGAAGAGGAAAATAGCCAGGAAACAGCTAAACATGCATATATACACACACTCAGTTAGTAAAACACACCCCCACACGCAGATAGCAGTGATTCTCATAAAATGTCACTTAAGCTTAAAGCTGGAGTAGGCAGTTTATTTTTGTATCATTGCGCAAAAAGTCCATAATAATCTTTCAGTGTATTGTAATTTAAGTGCCCTGAGAGAAAACCTTGACTTCTGCACCGTCTCTTGGCTCCGTTTTCAGGCTTTAGAAAATCCTGTCCATGATGAGAGAGTTACAGCAATCACAGGTCATTTCAGAGAGGGGGTGTTCTGATTGGCTGTTTCATAAATCCAGATGAATGTGCACATCCCCTTCAGATGCTAAAAGCCTGATTCAGTGTTGGAAAATCTAGCAAAAAATACTGTTCATTTTAATAAGTGATCAATACCCCTTATTATTACAACATACAGCACAAGTCCCAACTTCACTCAGAGCTTTGGGATCATTATGCTTGATTTCAAAGGAGGCTTTATGAAAAACAGTGGTTAATAACCTTTAATAGGGTCAGTTCTGTGTGCTGTGGGCTTGCTGTGCTGCTTTTGCAAGTTGAGCATGTCCAGTTTACTTTGCTGTGCTATTAAAGGTCAGAGTGACAGTCCAATAAAATAATAATCCCTCCAGAATCAAACAAGATGTGTGGATCATCTTCTCATCCTGCTGTTAGGTGGGTTTACACCTTGAGGGATGAGCTCTATGAGGCTCCTTTTTCTGCTGCTTTGAGTTTGTGAGGTCTGGTGGGAGGGGCTTAGCAAAGTGATGTCACACAGCAGAGACAGAGAGCTGGACAGATAGAATTCAGTGAGTTCAGTCATCGTAATAATGTAACAATCTAATCCTATTAGACAAAAACAGGAACTTATGTCATACCAGTCACTCAACACCCAACAGTATTTACTATGTTCACTGTAACTTCAGCAACATTTTTACCATGTCCGAACCTTATGTGAGACACACCATCACAGCTGACTTGTCTTATCTATGTAACACGGATAATTCTTGCGTTCCCATAGGAGCACTGTTGTTGTGCACAGATGTAAATAGAGCTGGGATGATAAGCACAGCAGTGACAGAGCTCAGGCTGCAGCCACACTGCTCCCTATGTGTCTATAAGATCAGTAAGACATAAACAGGTTTCACCCATCTTCATTACACACCAGAAGTTTGAGAGCTCTGCTGGTAGGGTGTTTCTGTTTTGTCCATCAGGCCATAATATTGCCGCAGGCTGCAGGGACACAAAAATACAGAACTGATTACATATTTTTTAAATGATTAAAAAAAAAAGAGAGTAGGTAGAGGAATGGAGAGAACATTGATGGAATAAAACTGACTTGACCTGACTTGACTTTTAGGGGAGTTGGGGGTCCTGCTGGGTGATCCCAAGGGGAAACACTGAGCATATTAAGTATATTATATTGACTAAGATTTAAGCAAAGGGACAATTTTAAGAAGTTACATTAAGCTCCCTATGAGAGATCCTGGCAGTTTTTAAGAAAAGTACTGACTACTGATGTTTTATCATAATAAAGTAGGGAATGTGTTTCCTTATGACACAGTAGTAAATTTCTTTCATTGCATCATTTCCACTTTGCATTCTGGATAAGATGCAATAATAATTGAAAAAGAGGTTTTCTGGTCAGTAATAACATGTAAGGTGCATAGAAACGTGTGGATCCAGACAAGATTTTGCGACACTTTTTATTAGTTTGTTACACAATAATAGAGTTTCAAAGTTTCATAACATCCAAGTATGGAGGAGTGAAGTGTCTCACTTCCAGTTGCTGAAGCTGAATTTAGCTCTCCAACTTGGCTCTTCTACTAGCATCAAGAATAGTTCCCTCCGTATACTCTGTAACACTTTAAATTGAAGACTCTCGTACTTTGAAGCACTGACAGTTAAGCTTCTGTTTTCTGTGTATAATACCTCCAAACAGACTGGTTTAGAACAGTGCTGCCATTTTCAGTGACTGGGTTCTGTGTGTCACGCTGAATGTGTATGAGAGTCTCAAATCACAGCTGATATCTGACCCTCTCTGACTCTGCTACACATGTTCTCTCCCTCTCTCACCCTCTTCACTTTCACCTGTCTGAGCTCTCCTGCTCCCCAGTAACAGCACTGTATATAGGGACACAGACAAGAAAATAGATTTTGTTTGTGTATGGGTGAGTCTGTGTGTGTGTGTGTGTGTGTGTGTGTGTGTGTGTGTGTGTGTGTGTGTGTGTGTGTGTGTGCAAGGCTAGAGTGGGGGTGCAGGAGCAAGACTTGAGCTATAGACAGAGAAAGATTGCAATGTCTATGGAGAACCTAAGATCACATTTCAGCTAATAGTTTTCCAATCTCTCTTTCTCAGACACTAGTTTAGCCAGCTGGGTGTGTGTGTGTGGGAGTGTGTTTGTGTGTATGTGAGCAGCCCATGCATCTCTGAGGATGTGTATTCCACTACAGTGAACATGATAGCTTTTGCTAATATTTCTATTACAATTGTTGTTTCTGACTGTTGTCAGCTGTTACAAATTGTCTTTTTCTCTATTCCCATCTTTGTGTGTAAAATGCCTTCCGCACACACACACCAAACACACACACACACACACACATACGGTACAGACACAAGAAAAATTGAAACTCTACTGTCCTTCTTGACACTTGAATTGCATAAAACATTAACATTTAAAGACTGAAACCATCAGCAGAGATGATCCGGCAGGCATTTGGCTTGACTGATGTTCAAAAGAAGCTAATATCTGCATTGAGCACATTATACTTTTATGTTCTTTAATTAAAGCAAGCTGAAGAACTTTGTCACGCTGCTGCGTTCACACCAAAACTGGCAAGACAGACTATGCTCAGCATGTGGGACTGGAAATATTGTGGGTGGCAAAAGCTGGTGGAGCTCACTTGGCTAAAAGGCGATCAACAGTGTTCTCTAAGAGGAAAATTAGACTTCCTTTAATGAAGCACTTTGTTGGTTACTTCTATCCTTGTTGTTGTACACTTTCTGCTGGTGGCATGGACTCGAGTCACATGGCTTAAACTCATGTCTTTTTTGGTCCCCGTCACAGATCAGCTGATCTGGTGTCTGATATGATGCTTTAATGTCACTTAAATATTTAGTTGACATACTAAAACAAAAGGAGTAGCCATAAAACCTTATTTTCCATGGTCTTTGTTATCGATCCATCACCCCCAGTAGCCTAACAGTTTAGAAATGTTAAAAAAAGCATTTACTATAGTAGAGGACAAAAAAGAATTTCTTTATGAACAAGAGTACAAAGTGTAAAACACTGACTTTAACAAATTCTTATCCCGCCTCATCATATATCCTTGCTTTTGTCATCTTTAGTGCC